>AFRA01000689.1:0-19566 GCA_000223055.1 Claviceps fusiformis PRL 1980
ATACTAGACTAAAAAAAAAAAAAAAAAAAAAAAAAAAAAAAAAAAAAAAAAAAAAAAAAAGGTAAAAAAGAGTAAAGATGGAAATAAGAAGGAAAAAGGAAAAGGCGCAACCGCCATGACGTCATTATGAGCCTCCAAGAATGTACAGTGTGCAGTCCAGTGTGCACTGTCAAGTTTGAACTGTGCCCAACCAACTGAAAAGCCGTTGGGGTGGACTGGACGATGATGAATGGATTGAAACGCCAAAAACGGTCGAGCGTTTCGATGATTCATCGACCAAAGTGGCCTTCGCTGTCGTGGATTGGAAATAAAAGACATGACGAGCCCGTGGTCCATGGGCATGCATTTTAGCATCAGCTTTTGCACCAGCTTTCATACGGGATATATTTTTCGACTTTTTCATAATTTCAATTTCCTGATCCTGTAGCCTTGACAGAGGGGAAAAGAAAAGAAAAGACAGAGCGACAATACAAAAGTTGGGACAAAACATGTCGGGCCGCATCCGCATCCTCCAATCTGTCCTCCCCCACGGCCATGGCCGCATCCTCACCTCGGCGACCTCGGCGACCTCGCCCTTGCTGCGCAAGACGAGACGATGGCTCAACACCGACTCGGCGCCCGTGCTGTACTCGGCGCACGCGACCGTCATGGGCGCCCGCAACGGCCGGGTCCGCGGCAGCGAGGGCCTCGACCTGGCGCTCTCGATGCCCAAGGCGCTCGGGGGCCAGGGCGGGCGCGGCAAGACCAACCCGGAGGAATTGTTCGCGGCGTGCTACGGGTCGTGTTTCCAGGCGGCGATGAATCTGGCGGCCAAGGAGATGGGCATCGGGATGCCGGCCGAGGCGGAGGACAGCGTGGTGGAGACGACGCTGCACATGGTGGGCGATCTGAAGGCGTTTGATCTGGGCGTGCGGGTCGACATGGTGGTCAAGGTGAAGGGCGTGGAGAGGGCGGAGATGGAGAGGCTGGTGGGGAGGACGATGGAGACGTGTCCGTACAGTCGGGCGATGCGGGGGAACGTGACGACGAATATATCGATTGAGGAGGTGTAGATGGAGAGATGAGACGGAGAGAGGGTAGATAACAAATCGATGGATCGATGCGGAGCGTGCCTTGACGTGCATCCGTCGGCCGTGCGGTGTGCACTGTGCAGCGCCAACTGCCTGCAGCTGTTCCTTTCCCTCTCCTGCCAAAATCACCGATTCGGCGCTGCTATCTCCGCGCCTGGTCCAGCCCCACTCTCCAGCCCCACTCTTCAACCCCACAAACGACGACGCAGCAAAGTTCTTTTTTTTTTTTTTTTTTTTTTTTTTTTTCTCTCTCTGCCCCCGTACACGTCCAAGCCGACCCCAGCCGTCCATCTATCCATCTCACTTCTTCATCTTCATCGCAGTCCCCTCCAGGAAGTGCAACCACGGCGCCCTCCCTTCGGCGCCAAGTCGTCCGTTCCCGTCACTATACAACCATGTGTGACGTCAAAGACATCACCCCCGATCTGGACAGGCTCGACGTGCAGCTTGACAGGCTCGAA
The DNA here is from genome assembly GCA_000223055.1 of Claviceps fusiformis PRL 1980. Taxonomy (NCBI): domain Eukaryota; kingdom Fungi; phylum Ascomycota; class Sordariomycetes; order Hypocreales; family Clavicipitaceae; genus Claviceps; species Claviceps fusiformis. The sequence goes on from AFRA01000689.1 coordinate 1,532, forward strand.
GATGCGCTGTCGCCGCTGCTGAATGACCTCAACGAGCGAGCCTCTCAGCTTCCGCTGCTCGACAAGGCGAAATTGTTCTCCCTGACGGCGTATTCTATTGAATCTCTGCTTTTTTGTACGATTGAATTGTCACACGCGGCGTCTGCTTTTCTTTTCTTTTCCTTTCCTTTCCTTTCCTTTCCCTTCCTTTCCCCTCTTTTCTTTTGTATACATATTCTTTTCTTTACTTATATATTCATGTTCCCGTCTTTATCTTTTTTTTTTATGATTTCTTGGCACTATTTATATTCTTGGCCTTCCTTGCTTTCGCTTCTCTTTTCTGGTTTCCACATCTCCTACCCACCGGGCTGCCTGTTCATCGTCCGTGTTTTTTATCCCCGCATCGCTAACTCATCTTTCCCCCCTCATCTGCCTTCATGCAGCCTATCTTCGTCTCCAGGGGTCAGATGCCCAGAACCACGCCGTGTACGCGGAGCTGAAGCGTGTGCAGCACTACTTTGGCAAGATCAAGGCCGTGGAGGAGCCAGAGGAGACGGAGAGGCGAACCGTGGTGGTGAATCAGGAGGCTGCGGCTCGGGTTCTCAAGGCTGACTTGGTATGTTTTTTTTTCCTCCTCCCTTTCTTCCTTTCTTCCTTCTTTTCTTTCTCTATCATCAGGACGAGGGGCAAGTCGAAGTCTTCCATGCTGGATCCATCACGGGTGTCCCTTTTCTCGCGTCGTGTGAAGAGAAAAGAAGTGTGGTGGGTGACGGTGCATTCACGGAAAATGAGTTTGCTTCGGCAAATTGTCAGCGATATATCTCATTAGTACTGCCTCTTCTTTCCACCGCCCTTCTTTCACTTCCCATCGTATTCATTCTTCTATTCCTCCTTTCCCCTCCTTATCCCCTTCGTTCTTCTCTGCTCACCAAGCCATCCAGGCCGACAACAAGGCCCTGAGCGCCAAGCTGGCCGAGAAAATCGCAGAGGAGCGTGCCAGGGCACTCCTCAAGTCGGTCGACGGCAGGAAGCGCCGTGCCGACGGGGAGGGTGCCTCCGCCGCGGCGACCGAAAGCGGCGAGGACAAGGCGAGTGGGAGCAGCAAACGGCGGCAGAAGAGCAAGAGCAAGAGCAAGAGCAGGCAAGGATGAACGGCGGACAATGACACCGTTCCAGGCGGCTTCGGTTATCATGGCACGGCGCACTATCGCATATGGAGTTTGTTGTTTTCTCTCTGTTCTTTTTTTTTTTTTCCTTTTTTCTTCTGTTCTTTTCTAGGGATTTGTGGATTCAGCTTGGGTATTGGGTATTTTGTTGTTCTATTTCTTCCCCTTCGTTTCTTTTCTTTCTCCTAGTTTAGTGTAAAACCGTAGCGTCAGGTTAGCGTTGCACAAAAAAGAGATGGCACGACGGCCGAGGGGATATACACGCGTACATGCTGTATTACCTTGTATGTACACTTTAAATAAAGAACGCCTCTGGAGCCCGACGACATGCCAACCACTACAGCCGCTCTACCCCCGGCGTGGACTCCACTCCCCCAACCCTTGTTCCTGATTGGCTCCTCCAGCCCCACCCGCCACCTCCAGAACAATCCATTCAACAACCATCCTCCGCTCCGGAGAAGAAAAAAAAAACGTGGTACAACGACCAGAGACCAGAGTGTTCTTCTTCTTCTTCCTTCTCCCCCAAAAGGCCTCCAACGACGCACGTCCACGCCCACACAACAACAAAAACACCAACCCAACGCAACGCAACACAACACAGCAAACACCTCGCAAACCCACCATGCCTCGCAACCGCTCCGCCGGCCGCGCCCCCGTCTCCAGGGCCCCCGTCCGTCCCGCCGCGCCCGCGTCCGCGCCCGCGCCCTCCATGACACAGCAACGTCCCGCGACGACAATGGCGGCTCCTCCGCAGCAGCAGATGGCGCCGCCCGCGCCCGTTGCGTCGCAGGGCCCGGGGCTGTTCGGCCAGATGGCCAGCACTGCAGCGTAGGTTTTGCTTTTTTGCGACGACGAGACTCGGATGTGAATATATGACAACGAAACAACGAAACAACGAAACAAGGAAAGAAACTAACCCTTCACAGAGGCGTCGCCATCGGCTCTTCCGTCGGCCACGCCATCGGCAGCCTCTTCAGCGGCGGCTCCGCCGAACCGGCCCCCCAGCCCGTGCAGGCGCAGGCCTCGCAGCCGCAGCAGCAGCAGCAGGGCAATAACTGCCAGGGCGTGACGCAGCAGTTCACCAAGTGCTTGGACGACAACGGCGGCAACATGCAGGTCTGCAACTGGTATTTGGAGCAGTTGAAGGCCTGTCAGGCCGCTGCGAGTCAGTACTAGGGCCAACTGGTGGGAGGGGAGGCGATGATGGGAATGGTGGGTGGCCAAGCACAGCGGTTGGGCAGGACGGTGAATGAAGGCGGGGGCGAGAGGGAAGAAGAGCGGTTGGGCAGGACGGTGAACGAAAGAAGGACCGAGAGGGAAGAACAGAAGCTGGGCAGAATGGTGAATAATAAACGAACGGACCGAGATGGATGGACTGTATTATAGATGGCATTCCCGCTCTGTGTGTGTGGGACAAATCACAATTTCACGTCTCCGACATAGTGGACTATGCGCGGGCGACAAGACTGGTGCTCATGCTCATTCTGATCGAATCTGATGGTCGTGTTCTCCATTGTGGCCCTAGAGACAATAACTGACAAAAGGCACGTCCATACATAACTCGTCAAACATGCAATGCGTGCTTTTTTCCAACAGGGCTGTGCTGGCCATCATTTCCTTCATCTACCGCACCATACGATGTCAAACGACGAAACGTGATGCTCTCCAAACGGAGCTCTTACAGACCCCTTTACTTTTACTCGTCCTCGTCGGGTCGCGGTTCGAAATTCAGCTTGAAAGAGAGGATATTAGTTTCGGGTTCTTGAGGAAGCCCTTGAACATGGGCAGTCATCTGTTCAGGAAGCGTCGGAGGCGCTACGTACCGAATTGCCATTGTACAGCTGATGGTCTCGTCGTCGGTCGTCGGGATTCTCAAACCCTCGGACACGAGCGTCTTTGCTTTGCGATGGCACCGAGCTGGCGGGACGCGCTGGGCTTGACTCCTCGCCATTGTCGTGGGGGTGACCGTGACCGTGACCGCCGCCAAGACCGAGTAATCCAAGTAACCATGTCAACGCTCCCAAAATCATACAGACCAGCCGAGAAAAGATACCCTGGGGATGATCACTGTACGCAGAGGCATACGCTCGAATGGGCACAAGAATGAGTGTCGAGGATGGAGATAAGCCAACATCGCCCAACGACTTGTCTTCTTCTGTGTCATCGACGGGCCTGTTGGGCAGTGGCGTGAGCAGCTGCTTCAATGCATACGGCATGGACCCATCTGTGCGGGCTTCATCGACCCATTGCCGAACATGCTTCACCGGCGACGCCGTCTTGAACCGTGAGCGGATCGTCGACCCGTCAAATAACCGCACTTGAATGGACGTGTACTCGCCCAACTTGGTAGAGGCCGACCTCCTGGACTGAGATTGAGAGTTGCTGGTGTTGGCCACTGATGACAAGGACAGTGAATCGCTCCTCGATCGACCCTCCAGCCGCTGGAGTTCTCGTTCTTGCGCCCGTTTACGTCTCTCCTCTTTATCGTCCTGAATTCGCTTCAGTATGCGCTTCCGCTCCTCCGACTCTTGCTGCTTCTTCTTCTTGACCAGCTCTGCCTGCTTGTGCGTGCTCTTGTCAGGTTCTGTGTTCTTCCCCGCCTGCTGTTTTTGCTGCTGTCGTGCCAGCTCTTCGGCGGCGGCGGCGGCTTTTTTCTCGGCGGCCCGCTTCGCAGCCTCCTGTGTCGCCGCCCGGTCTTGGAGCACGCGCCGGACGTTGTCCGACTGTTCAATGGTCGGTGGAACGCCAGCCAAGCGCGAAGTGCCAGCTTGAGCAGTAACGGCGGCGGCGGCGGCGGTGGCAGATGTGGAAGACGAGGAGGAGGAAGGAGTATGGTTATCAGCACTGGGTGGCTGAGTTGCCGTGCTCGACGCAGCCGACTGTGATGAGGCGACATGCGGAACGTCAAAGGAATTCTGGACGCGACGCAGAAACTCCTCCTTGGTGGTGCCAGCCGCAATGTACTCTTTCAGTTCGCCGTGCTTCATGATGACAATTGTCGGTGTCTGGGGCAGCGGGAATATCTGCGCCAGGTAGCCAGCTTCCTCCGAACCAGCCATTAGCCTTAATGCGACGGCTCGTTTCGCGATGACGTCTTTGAGCTTGTATCACACGAGGATATCAGTCTTTGTCTTGAGTCTTTGACCTCTAGAGAGTAATTTTTTTTTTTTTAAAAAAAAAAAAAAAATACTCTCAAGATAGAACATCATAATTGACTGGTGACTGGAACAAAGATGCAACAACTCACAGAGTCATCTTGCAGAAACTCATTTTCCCAGGTCTGGCTTTCGTCATTCTCATCTTGATACCCATGAACGGTCAGTGCTCTCTTGTTCCACTCTTCAGCTCCAAGTAGTGTGTTTTCTTTTCCTTCTTTCTTTTCTTTCCTGGATCAATCTTCTTACTCGTTACAAAGCAGAAAACCAGTTTCTGCTGTCCCACGGCCGCCGAGATGCCCTCTTGGAGGCTGCCCTGGTAGAACATGATGGAGGTTGAATGGTGCAGTATAGACTTTGGACTGTGGACGTTCACGTCGTTCACCTTCAACGCCACGTAGCTGCACAATGCACACGTTGTATGTTGGCGGGGGTGTTTCGGCGAGATCAGAAGGCCAAGCAAAGCTTCATGAGTGAATTTCCCGCCGTGACTCTCTGGAAAGGATTGATAGCGGATATAAAGTCGTTTTGGTGAATCAAAGGCCCTGCTGTCGTTAAAAGTCCGCGTTGACCGTCGACCGTTCCGGATCGTCGATGACATCCGACTCTTGGCAGCAAACGAGATACTAGTCCCGGGAAGGCCAGCTTGGGCAGGCGGTGGGGACAGTACGGCGGTACATGCACTCGGCCGGTTTTACCTGCCGCGTATTCGCAACCTTGGAACATATCCTATCGACAAAAAAAAAAAAAAACAATCAACCCCCATCCCATCACATGGTGCCCCAACTCCTCCTACGATGAATTGCCCCAGGAAAGCGACGATCCTCCTGCGCGGCCTCTGCACACGCTTCGCCCAGCACTCCCACCGGCCATCCACCCAACCAACTACCCTTTGCTTCGTGCCCCTCAAGACCACAACCTCGCGCCTTCATCGCGCCTTCACCACCACCACCATCTTCCGCCTCCCACATCAACACCACCACCACCACCAACAACAACAGCAACAACCCGCCGACGACCCCAACTTCCAATCCATCCTCGACGCTCCCCCCCGAATCGTCCGCGCAGGCCGCCGACGCCACGGCCCCGGCCTCCTCCTCCTCGCCCTCATCCCCCTCACAGCCTTCGCCCTCGGAACATGGCAAGTCCAACGCCTAGGCTGGAAGAGCAACCTCATCGCCAAATTCGAAGATCGCCTCGTCCGCGATCCCCTCCCCTTACCCCCGACCATTGACCCCTCCGCCATCCACGACTTTGACTACCGCCGCGTGCGCGCGACGGGCCATTTCCGGCACGACCAGGAAATGCTCATCGGGCCGCGCATGCGCGACGGCAAGGACGGATACATGGTCGTCACGCCCCTCGAGCGCCGCGGCGGCGCCACCATCCTCGTCAACAGGGGCTGGATCGACAAGGCCCATCGGAGCCAGGCTTCCCGGCCGGACAGTCTGCCGCGCGGGGAGGTCACCGTCGAGGGCCTGCTGCGGGAGCCGTGGAAGAAGAATATGTTTACGCCCGTGAATAGGCCGGATAAGGGGGAGTTTTACTTTCCGGATGTCAACGAGATGGCCGCTCTGACGGGCAGTCAGGCTGTGTGGGTAGAGGTTACAATGGGTACGTGAGACTGCCTTTTTATTTCTATTTTATTTTTTGATCATTTTATTTTTTTTTTCGATTTTCTGCCACCCGAGTCGAAATGTGTTATTCTCTCACACCTGCGCTGTTTGAAGCTGATCATGAGTGTAGAGCCCGAGTACATGAAAATGATGGACTTTGAGGCCAGAGGGATTCCGTATGGCAGAGCCGCCGAGGTGAATTTGCGGAATAATCACGCCCAGTACATTTTCACGTGGTGAGTTCTCTCTCTTTTTCTGTTGTTGCTCTGCCACCATGGTCCCCTCCCAAAACCAAAACTGTTTCTATTCTTCTTCCTCATCACGTACGCTTTATAAACGGCATAATCATGTTCTGTAACCATGTCCTGAATATTCCTAGGTACGGATTGTCCTTGGCCACAGCAATCATGCTGTACATGGTATTAAAAAAACCAACATCGAGCCTCACACGTCGCGTCCAGGCTACCAAACACCTGTAAACCATATTTACATGAGACCTTGTCCGTCTCTCGACATTATATACTTGTACAAGATAGAAAAAAAAATATGTATATAAAAAAGTCATTCATGAGCTCTGCGTCCCTGTCACTTCGGAGCTATCTTCAGTTTCATCATCGACTTGTAATCGTTTGCGTGGTATTTTGCCGCCCATGGGGACAGGCATTTTCAACTCCTGGAGCAGTTCCCGCGGCAAGTGTCGCTGGGCGAGCGAGAACATGGTTGAATCAGACGTGATTTGACGTTGCCTGTATAATACGATGAGAATCAACAAAGGGTAAAGCGGGAATGAATGGAAGTGGGTCACAGAATTGGAAAAAAGAAAAGAAAAGAAAAAGTGAATCATTATAAAAGCTGCAAGTGCATCATACGTACCGTCTCATCAAGGTGGTAACATCGCTTTCCTCAATCATTTTGCGTTTTGCATGGTTGGCGTACGCCCCTAAATCATCACCCAGTTGCTCGAAAAACCATTCGGACGCCTGCGTCAGTGCGGTTAGGGTGTCCGTGGACACTCGTGGATTGCTGAGACCGGATGAATGAAGAGCGGTTTGGGCCACTCTCTTCACAAAGCTGGGTGGCAAGGGTGGATATTCAATCCCATACTTGGAAATTCGTCTTTGAGGTTTCTTCGGCCTCATTCGTTGTCTCGGTCTGGCTACAGACGACGGTTGGGCTAATTCGCTCCCCTCGTCAATTCCCGCCTCCTGATCGTTCTCGTTCACCTCCACCTCTCCGCCAGCTTCTTCATCAAGTGCATATCGCTCGACCTCGTCATCTTCCGGCACAGGGTCAGGGTCAGGGTCAGGGTCGGCGGCGACTGGGTCACTGTACACGTCCACATCATCGGCTTCTCCTCTATTGAGCGTCACATCGCCTACATCAGCAGTGTTTGCAGTATTGTAGGCACTTGCTGCCAAAATCGACGTTTCTCGTAGAGGAGATGTACCACCACCGTCTGCCGCAGGTGGTTCTGACATGACGAATGTCGTCTGATCTGCTACGTCTGGAGGAATCTCCAGTCCGAATTCGCTTTCTCGTCGGCTCATGGTCACTGTCGCATCGTTTACATCAATGCTTCGGCGGATTGCGTGTTAGTTTTGTTATTTTTAGAAATGGGGGCTTTTTTTTGAAAAAAAAAAACAGGCGCTGTGGACCAACCGATTGAGTGTGGGATCTGCTATTGCATTCGCCCTGGCCTGTAGATCCTCCAAAAGTCCTGGGAAGAAGTCGGATTGTCTGCCAATGTCCGCCGTATCATCGTCGCCGTCATCATCCATGTTGTCGCTGTCGCGCCTACTTCCAAAACTGATGCCAGAGTATCTTCCCGGTTGCTCACTGGTCGCTCGCATAGGAAGTTCGATATTGGGCACTGTCTCGGTATCATCTTCCAAGCCCGCAGATCGGGGAGGGATCAAGTCAGAATCTAAGCCGTCGTCGTCGAGGGGTAAGGACAGCCGTGGTGCACGTAGGGGCAAGTCCTCGTCGTCCTCGTCAAAGTCGCCCGCGCTCGCGCCGGCACCCGCGACATCTCCTTCATCCTCTTCCGGAACAGGTGCTATACTCGAGGGTCTGTCTCGGGGAGACGATGAGACAATGGGCCTTGTATGCGTCGCCAACACTCGACCCAGATCTTGCAGCAGTCCCATGGGCGTTTCCCGTTGCTCCCTCAGACTCTGTCGGCGAGCCTTGCCAGGTGTAAGCAAAGCAGTGCGCCTCTGATCCAGAGCCCTGCGTGCAGCCGCGGCATGAGGTGTGGGCGCATTGCTGCGCCGGCCACCGGAGGCTGATATCCCTCGGCGGACAGAGCTAAGAAGATCTCGAGCTGAGGTACGAGCGAGTGGTGTGCGAAGTGCTGAACCAGCTGATGACGGTGGCTCAGCACTCACAGCACGGCGGTTGACGGGTGTCTGAGCTACCGCGGCTGGCACTCGAGACGGCGTCTTGTTGGGTGAGGAAGTGAAGCCATCTGGCGATGAATTCATCTTGTTAGAGGGCCAGGGGCCAGGGTGCTCGTGCGGTTTGTCAGACGGCGGCGAGCATAACTCGAGGGGCTAGGGCTGCGGCTACGGCTGAGAACTGGGCGCTGAGATGCGGAAACAAGTCGCGAAAGTCTTGTCGGGTCGGATGATCAGTAGCTAGGTTTAACGAGTTCTTTGCCGAGTAGAAATTTTCACCTGCCTCGCCTCTCGCAGGGCAGGAGATTATTGGCCCGGGGCCGAGCCAGCAGTCCGAGTATGATTTCTCGAATCGACACCAGGCGGCTTAAAATCGGAGAGGGTCCAACTGCCAGCCCAAGTGAGCAGCCACGTAAAGCACCGGGTATTCGGGACTGCGGTGAAAGCTGGGATCAGGATTGGGAATTGGGACACGACTGGTAGCGAGCTCTGGCTAAGACCAAGACGCGTGTCAGGATTTGGTTGCCAAGTACGGTGTGATGGAGACATGCCATGCAGCTGCTGTCTGCGGCAATGAGACGCGTCGCGCAGTGGCTGCAGTGGTTGCAGTGGTTGTTGAAGAGCTGCCGATCTGGCGCGCTGTGCCATGAATGATGGAAATGATCCATCGATGATGGCGGGGGGGAGGTTTGGTTTGGGTGGGTCGAGTTCGTCTGGTCGGGATAGAAATCGGCAGGAGCGGACGCAGGTCCGGCTTTGGTGCTCGCTCCTTCCTTCCTGCTGCATGAGCATGGAGACGTGAGAAAACAATGTCTTGTCGCAGTTGCGCAGCCACGGTGGTCCCTCGTCCCGCCTCAGCCTCACTCTCACTCGACAGACGAATCGCAGGTCGCAGACAGTACACTGGAACTCCACCGAGTCTCCGAGACGGGAGAGGACGCCGCCACTCGGCATTTATGCATATCTCCTGAATTAACGTGGAGCAGCCAATCAGGCAGGCAACATCTATAATTGGAATGGATTCTGGGTTTTTGGAAGACAATGTCTCATTTTTTTATGCCATCTCATCATCTCATCATCTCCATGTGTCGCTCTCAGCTCTTGGTCATTCTCGCGCTATTGCTCATCAAGTATCCCCACCAAGTGCACGTTGATAACGTACATTGTACACACTTCAGAGGCTTGGTTCCGGCTGCTTGTCGAGATGTAAGGAATATGTGCTCCCCACATCAGACAGAGCCAAGAAATGCTCAAAAAAAAAACGTGAGATGGAGTCAAGGCGTCAATTTGATTCGTAAATGCCCCTGGCAGGCTGGCACATGGGCGTGACGTGTATGATGGGGCTTAAGAAAAGAGGCAACTGCAAGGTACGAGGTACATGTGTACATGCATTTAGGTCCTGAACAGGCATTCCCTGTCTTGTGACGGCGGACAGCAAACACGGACGACGCAAAGGATGGAGGAAGCGAGCAGATAGCTCCATATTCCACCGCGTGATGTTTTTTGTATTTATTTATTTATTTATTTATTTATTTTTATTTTTATTTTTTATTTTTTTCCAAATCGTGTCCTAATTTTCGACCTTGATGGCGAGAGACGCAGCGCAACAATCATGGCCTCCCGGGCTCCCGATGCACGGCATTTCAAAAGCCACAAGTCATAACCAGGGCTGATATCGATTTGCCCGACGTTTCAAAGCTCGCTTCCGAAGTCCTCCTGCGGCTGGGCGGACCGTCTTCACGAGTGCTGGGGCCAGCCTCGGGCCTGTTGCCGGAATTGCACATTGCCGCCGTCGCAGCCCGCAAGGTAAATGAATGAATGTATGTACATACACACAACGATGGCATCGGCGCGTTCGGTTTGTTGCGAAGGGCTGTCGAGACGTCGAGTTTCAAAGCATGTCAAGACGCGGCCGATTTGCTTGCTTGCTTGCACGCACTGAAACAAGGACCCCGACTCCATGATTCGCCGCTGGACAAGTTGCAACTGAGCTCCATGATTGGGCAGATGGGTATGGTGTCCTCGAGCGCGCCTTCCCTTGTTGCCCGACTTTCCTTGTATGCCTTGTGTCGATGTCGCTGTCTCCTTCCGTGTCTGCATCATGTGCATCATGTGTGCCCCATGTCTGATTCGGCGCGTTGCAACTTGTGTGTGTCGTCAGGCATCATTGATGCATTCATCGTGGATTTCATGTCATTTTTTGCTCCGTGGTGGCTGGATGGCGCCTTCCCAATGCCTGCAACTGCCTGCGCATGCCTGCCTGCGTAAGTATACTGACTAGAGCGGATACGTAAGTACCTACCTAAGTACGTAAAAAAAAAGAAAAAAAAAGCATCCTTTTTGCAAATGGCCTTCTTTTTGCCATCTTGACAAAAAAACCCCTCTTACCAATTCTGGTTCATTCATTCTCCCTCCGAAGGGAGGCCCTGGTTCGTCCAGCCCGGCCCAGCCCTGTACAATGGTGCACCATCATACAATTTGACGCTCTATATTATTCGACGGCGGAAAACTGCGTCCGTGTCGGCTGCGGACGTCTGGTCAACTGTGGTCACTCTGACGGGCGACGAGCATAGAACCCTTGTGCGACGTATCAACTCACCGGCTTGCAGGGTTGGCATGCGTCCTGTTTCGCGAAATAGTTTCCATCGCCAGCCTTGCCTGACTGGTTGCTTGTTGACGAAGTACACAATAAGCGTTTCCCTCTCCTCTCTGTTGTCTTTGGCGGCCTGTCTTGTATCACTGGATATATGAATGCCATCTTGGCACTCTATTTTGTTTTTCACTTCTCCTCCTCTCTCCCCTTTCTCTCTGCTCCGCACTCCTGTATTTTCGTCATTTTTATCTTTTTGACAAATAGTTTCTGCATGTTTACCACATCCATCGTTCAAGTACCTGCAACTTGGCAAATTCTACCAGCATATTCTTTTTTCCGAAACACATACGCGCGCACACATATACATGTGTGTGTGTCTTCTCTTTGGTTTACAAAACTACCTAGTTCCTAATGAATCCCCTCTCCGTTTCAGCTAAACAAACAAAAAATGGAGGAGAGAAAATGGAGAACAGAAAGGCTATACAATCAGTAGATCTTTGTTGCAACATCGCACATTGTACTTCTGCGGCCATGTCCTGCAACAAGACTCGATTATACGTTGGCCTTTACGTTCGTGGGGGATCCCCAAAAATGTCTGGAAAGGAGGATACGTGAGTGCACTTTACACCTCTCCGCCAAGTGTTTTTTTTTTTTCCTTCTTTTCTTCTTTTTTTTTCGCCTTTTCACTAACATGATATTCTGTCTTGGTGCTTCTCCATGACACAGCTATCACTGGGCTCTGCTTTCTGGCCCCAAACGAGATCCAAAATCAGGCTACCAACACACCATGTACCACGTCAAGGCCAAGTTGGTTATTGATGGCGAACCAAGAGTTGCCAGGTCGGAATGGGAATACTCTGCCGAGTGCGACCGTTCATCAATGTTGCTGGCACGCATTGTCGTAGCCAAGGTGTGTAATCTTCAGCGACTGGAGCGCATCCTACGACAGGTACCACTGCGCCCCGACAAAGAAGGATGGAATTGCGTTGCATGGGTGCGCGAGGCAATTCATCTCGCTTCGCTCGACGCCGACGCCCTGGGCTCAAGAGTCGATGATTGGGATGCGATTCGAGACAAAGCCATGTGGTATATAGACCAGAAGAAGTCAAGTCATCGGTTTGATGGCCTGGGAAAGTTTGACATATCAAAACCGGCTACATGGGATATGCTCCAAGATCGAGAACTCGTCATTTAAGGCTATGTCTCATACTTTGACTCTTTTGCCTCTGTTTTCTTTTTTTTTTTTTTTTTTTTTTACTTATCCTTCTTGTTGTGGGGTTTTTAATTAGAGTAGGTAGCCACTTTGTTTGCACAGTAAGCTTAAAGTTCAAGATGGACGACGTACAATCCCCTCTTTCTTGATAGCGATTTCCCAGTCCCGACTTCCTTTCTTATGGACTACAAGCTGGATCACGGTTCCGAGACATGTGGCTCTGAGACTGATTCTGTTACGACATGGTCTCCGCCACTGTCTGGTATTCTTTTGAGTCAGAGTGGATGGGCGTGAAACGTATCATCACACCAACCGCATCTTGTGAGCAGTTTGGGCCACAAATCAACGCGGACTCGGCCCCGCAGGCATGCACATTGCACGCTGGACAGCGAGGCTTGGCGAAACATTTTTTCTTTTTCTTTTTTTTTCTTTTGAAGAACAAAGAAAATGTTGAGACAAGCTTGTTGAAGCCGTCCATGCCCATGTGTTGCCCTGATGATGACTCTAGCACCACTATACACTTGCAGTGCGGAAATTTGGATGCATGGTTTCCCGCCGATTCGTCGGGCACTTTGAATCGACTTGTCCGACTGGTCTTTTTCCTTCTTCCTCGGAACCGGGCACCGGGTGGAGTTGATTATCCCGTCCGAAGCCTGAGCTGGGGTAATTGCGAAGTGGGAATACTGACTCGAAAGCCCGGAACGGGGCATGCCACGGCAGATGAGAGGAGCAAGCTCATGGATATGAGAACAATGAGGAAATGGAGTGAGAAGCCATGAACGGTCCGATGCTTGGCGAGAAAATCCTCATATGTGCAGTGTGCACTCGATCAGGGTTCTCTGTGCAGCAAACCGGACCTAGATGGATATGCGAGTTGATTGCCTTCTGTTAAAAAAAGGACAAAAGGTGGACTACTCTTTGCGGAAACCCTGCCGCGTGCGGAAGGAAGGCGGGCGACGGGGGGCTCGCAAGTTGGAACCAACACTGCACGAGGTCATGATGTGATTGGTTTGATGTCGCCAGTCGTGACTCTTGACTCTTGACTCGTGACTCGTGACTCGTGACTCGTGACTCGTGACTCGTGACTCGTGGTGGATTTGGACGTCTGTTCACGTCACTGTCCCTCTTCTTCCGGCCTTTTCCCGGTGGGACGTCAAGTCACGACTTCACGCCCATTTGATAGACTGTACAGTGAGTACAGGTCATTTCGAACATTGTGCCATACAAATCTGGTTGCGAAAGGTTTCGGCATCACCTACAGCCCACTTGTATCACGATTGCAAGTGCAGACTGCAGACTGCAGAGTCTCAGATGGGTTGCGCAGCTCCACAACCCACATGATGACAGTGTGACATGACACCATGATGGAAATACCGTCGGGTCTCACAGCCTCAGAATGCAACCTCGATGGTCAACCGGAAGGGGGAATAAGGGGGAAGGGGGGAACCCCAAAGACATGAACATGATGCATCCATCTCAGCAACGCCGTGCTGTGTGGGATGGAGGTCCATCTTGGCCCAAGCTTTTCTTTGTTGCCCTTTTTTGCGATGCGGCAAAGTGAAGTGCGGGGAAAAGGGGGGGGGGGGGGCCAAGACATTGGACTCTTAAAAGGCATGCGATGCATGCATCAAGTGAACATGACTTGTCAACAGGCGCGCGCCGCGCCCCGCTCTCCAGTTTCTATCTACGAGCGGGCACTGGGGAGCAGGAACAGGGACTGTCTCGGCATCGCATTGGCAGGACGTGAATGACGTGAATGACGTGAATACGTAATGGGATGGTGTGGGAGTGCGTGGGGAGACACTGGATGCATCGTGGCCGGATTGAGGACTCGAGCAGCCGGCCATGTCTGTTTCCACGTTGGCAGCCGTTTTTTGGTCTTGATGGATGAGACTTGCGTCTGCTGAGTGCGACCAAACGCCTGGCTGGTTTGGTGTGCATGGTTGTGCATGATTTTTTTTTTTTTTCTTTTTTTTTCGATTCTGGGCTCGAGGCTGGCATTGTTTCGTTGGCAGCCTGCGGTTGTTCATGGTGGGCAGGTTTCGTGGGGGACGTGCTTGACTGTTGTTTGATTGTTGATGGATGACCGGTCCTTGATGGTTGATGGATGACTGTTTCTTGATTGTTGGATTGACTATTGCTTGTTTGTTGATGATGATGGATGATGGATGACACCGACACCGACACCAGTGCCAAGTCAGCCACGCACCAAGTCACCGACCTGCCCGAAGCCGAAAAACCCCAGGGTAGTCTGCCGTCTCCTCATGCGTCCTCTCCACCAACCACCACCTCCCTCCTCTTCCCGCCGCCCTCCAAAGTTCCCCTCCACCGCTCCTGCTCAGCCCACGCACGACAAAGCTTCGCAACTCAACTTCGCATTTCCTTCCATTGTCGCTCTACAATGGCTCAACCCGGCGTTCAGTCCCTCAAGGTCGGCTTCCCGCTCCCTCTCACCAGGCCTCACCCATCCTGGCTTCGCTCTCCCTCTTCTCGCGCTGACTCGCCTTTTTTTTTTCATGTTTCCTAGTGTGTCGTGACCGGTGACGGTGCGGTTGGCAAGGTTCGTCGTCCCATGGAGATATCCGACATCCACCCCTCCCCTCCAATGCCTCCCCCCCCCCCCCTTCCCCCCCCTTTTCTTCCCAACTCCCCAACACGACTCCTCAAGCCGTTTATACGCAAAAAGAATGTGACCCATCAGAACTGATTTATTCCGAATCTCTAGACATGTCTTCTCATTTCGTACACGACCAATGCCTTCCCCGGCGAGTACATTCCGACAGTGTTAGTTTTTCGTCCCCATGATGCCCACCCCTGACCAACCGCGGATACCTGCAGCAGAAGCAGAAGCAGAAGCAGAAGCAGAAGAATCTTAATCATCAGCTTCATCATGTGCCGACGCTCACTTCTTCGTTTCAACGCAGTTTCGACAACTACTCGGCGAGTGTCATGGTTGATGGAAAGCCCATCAGCCTCGGATTATGGGATACCGCCGGCCAGGAAGATTACGACCGATTGCGACCCTTGTCATATCCCCAAACCGACGTCTTTCTCATCTGCTTCTCCATTGTCTCTCCTCCATCCTTTGACAACGTCAAGGCCAAGGTATGAACGAAGCATACTCGGGAGATCTGAAGCTCCGACTTGTTAGCGCTGTTTTTCTTGGGTTTACCCTCCCGCCTACTTTTATAGCAGAAAATGCCGTCTGACACAGAATGCAACATAAATAGTGGTACCCCGAAATTGACCATCATGCACCCAACATCCCCATCATCTTGGTCGGCACCAAGCTTGATTTGCGAGAGGACGCCGCCACATTGGACTCGTTGAGACAGAAGAGAATGGAGCCTGTAACATACGAGCAAGCACTGGCTTGCGCGCGAGAAATCAAGGCCTACAAGTACCTCGAGTGCTCTGCCCTCACCCAGCGCAACCTAAAGAGCGTGTTTGACGAAGCTATTCGGTACGTTGGGCCCAACCTTTACTTTGGCTGTTCTTGTGGGATGTTGTCTCATGTGTTGTTGTTTTTGCCGCTTTCTTTTCTTTTCTTCCTTACTCCCCCCCCTTGTTTGCATTCTCTAACGACGATGGGTGGCTTTCATCATCTAGTGCCGTATTGAATCCTCGTCCACAACCGTCCAAGCACAAAAAGTCCAAGTGTTCAATTTTGTAAATGAAACATTACGCCACCACGAGCAGAAGCAGCAGAAACAGCGACAGGAGGAGTAGCATATACAGAGCAAGACAGTCGGCGATGAACCCAAATTTAATACCTTTCCTTATTTTTTATTTTTTTCTGGCGATGCGAATCGACCAAAGGACCAAACGACATACACGTGGCGCACCATTTGTGACGGCGACGATTGCCGGAGGTGGAGCGCCATACTAGACGAGCCTCGAATACTTGCAACAAATCTTTTCTAACTGAACAGATTTTATCTTGATGAAGGATGCGTTTCAACCTGCACGGCTTCTTTTTTTTTTTTTTTTGGTCTGTTTTTTTATGTTCTTTTTTTTTAATGAATGGGAAACTTTTCACCAACTTCAGCGCAAATAGACCGATTTAGCGACACAAAAACAAAACCAAAAACCAAAAACAAGCAACAAAATAAGGACAAGCAAGACATGTGGTTTTTTAAAGCTTTTTTTGACATTTTTAACCATTTCATTCGCGTCGCAGGTGGAGGGAAGCCAGTAACTGCAATGGATGATGAATATCATGGGGAGATTCTACGATGGGTGGCTTTTTCTTTTTTTTTCTTTCCTTTTTTTTTTCATCCCCCCTCCATTTGCCTCCATTACTGGGCATTGTCTTGTCTTGTTTTCATGTCGTCTTGTTGCCCCAAAAAAAGAAAAAAAGAAAAAAAGAAAAGAAAAGAAAAAAGAGTTCAAAGTCCTTTATCCTAATGTCTATCCTGTTTCCAGTCATGTACCATTACGCATGCGTCTAGTTTGATCTTGTTTGTTGGTTCATTGGTCTCGGCAGTACAAGTTTGGCCGTGTCTGTGTGGTGGGAGACGAGGGCCATTGCATCGTTGCTGCTAATGCATATCCATTATCTTTTATCTTCATCTTTCATTTAATTTTTATTCTTGGTTTCCTTCCTGTTCTTGTGCCTTGTTGTTGCTGCGTCCAGTGCTGCGTCCTTGAATGGCTTCTGGTGCCGATTTCCGAAAAGAGATGAAGATGCAAGGTAGGACTGGGGAATGGCTGGCGTGGTAGGGGATTTATCATGGTTGTCTTGGGTCCTGGGCATGCACGGATGTATGTATGTAGTCAACGGGGATGATGTCCTTTGGTTGTTTCCTTGTCTCGTGTGCGGCGCCTATTCTGCTCTTATCTGGTTCGTCTGTCGTGGAACTCGTTTGTGTGCGCTTACGGTGCGCATGGCGAGGGGTTGTTGAGGTTCAGGATGTGATGGCTGGGATGGCTGGGATGGGATGGTGGTACATGGTGGGATTCTCGGCGTACTTGTGTCTGAAGGTTTCTTTTTTAAATCGTAATAATAATAATAAAAAGAATCTGAAGTATCATGTGTATGATCCTCTGTTGGGGAACTGTTCACGGAGCGTATGAATGTCTGTCTTACGTTTCTTAGATGTCTTTTAGACGCAAAAATCCTGACATATAAGTATATTATTTTATGACAAGACGAGATGTATTGCTGGAAAATAACAAGAACCTTCCATGTCATGTTGCATGGGTTCTATCAGGAAACCGTTCGCCAGAGGGTCTCTTTGCTCGTGGTGTCCCCGTGATGTTGCTTGGAATCCGGTAGCTGACGCGAGTCTTGGGGTGCCGAACATCTGCCACACTTCCAAGGGTCTTGTTTTGGAAGCACAAATCCCTGCGTAGAATGTATATCGTTTTGCTGGAAAAGTGGTACATGGTGGGATTCCTAACCTACTTGCTGTCTGTCTCTATAAATGGGTTTTATCATCCTTTTTTTTTTTTCGTTTTCTTTCTTTTTTTTTTTTTTTTTTTTTTTTTTTTTTTGTAACAAAGTAATCTCAGACATAATATATATGTATGTATATATAATGTATCAGAGAATAGGCAGCTAGTCGGGTATTCTACATTCTTCTGTATCCTTTACCCCCCTCCTTCTTCACCCCCTCCGCAACCAAGAACCCCTCATCGCCCTCCCAACCCAGGATTCCTCGCCAGCCGACTCGGATGAATCCCCCCCGTCATACCGCTCCCCTCCTGGTTCGCCTTGTCCTCCCCACCGCCATGCTGGTGCTGCTTCGCGCTCTTCTCATTCTTCTCCTTGTCGATACGCTTGGCGCGGTTCTCGTCCAACTTGATGTTTTTCTCTCGAATCTTGTCCTTTCGGAATTGGGTGCCGCCGCCGCCGCCAGCGCTGGGAGAGGTTAGCTTGGATGGGTGGGAGGTGTGTATGTACATGTATATATAT
>AFRA01000690.1:0-19549 GCA_000223055.1 Claviceps fusiformis PRL 1980
GGCTACTTAACTTACTTTACTTAAGTAAAACTATTATTTATAATGAAAAAAAAAGAATATATACTATATACCTAAATAGAGGGGTATATATATAACTAAAGCTATTTTTATTATATTTTAGATTTCTTAAGTATATAGATTTAGCTTTATAGTTATTAAAGCTATATAAAAAAGAGATAATTTAATAGCTTTTTATTTAATTAAAGAGTTTAAATTATTAAAGAATAGAATTATAATATTTATAAAATAAAATATAAATAATTATACTATAGTAGTAACTAGAATTATAATAATTAATAGTATTATAATAATAAGTGCTTTTATACCTACACCTTAGAAAAGAAAAATAGAAAAATAAATACCTTTTTTTAACTACCTAAGGACCTAGGACCTATTTATATCTTTTAATTAAATAGTTTAATTACATTATACTAAGGTCTTTACTCCTTTAGCCGCCACAATGCCTTCTTCTAAATAACTACAGTCCACGTTCCTTCTTCTGCGACACAGTAGGTAAAGTATATATAAGCTATATAAAAGTAATAATAATAATAATAATTAATAGAATCCTAGTTATAACTAATTATATCCCTATATTTTCTAGTTAGAATTTATTTAATAATACTTTTCTTAACTAAAACTTTTATTTATTTTTTTCATTATTCTTTAAGTAATTTCTTTTATAAAAAAAAGAATTCTTTAGTATTAAAATTACTCTTAATAGTAAAACCTTAGTATAAGTAAAATATTAGGTATAGTGTATATAGGTAACTAGGTAGGTCTGCTATAATAATATTTATAGTTTAATTAGCTACACCGCTAACTATATGCATAGCTATAACACTACTTTTTCTCACTTTGTAAGCTTAGCTCTTAGTATAGAAGAATTATTAATAATAGACTTTTTTTACGTTGTTTTTGTTATGCATGCATTTTAGTATCTGGTTTTCCCTTTTTCAGGTTATTCCCAACAAAAAGAATATAAAGAAATAAATAATAAAATAAAAATAAAGATATTAATATAGTAAAATTACTATTAATTGGCTATAAAGGTACTATTTAATTTAAAAGTAAGTAAAAAAATTAATAATTTACTTAAGAATACTAAATAAGAAAAACTAAGTAAATATAAAAGTAAATACTATACTTATTAGTATTCCCTAGGATACTAGTGATTCTTCAGGGAATACCAAGGTAAAGTAGGGTCTTAGTGACTTAACGTAGGGTCTATAAATAATATTATAACAAGGGCCTTATTCTTTAATATTTAGTACTAGCTATAGTAGTATCTTATAGCTAGCATTAAGGGCTATAAAAATACTATTAGATTCCGCAGTGAAAACTCTATATGCATAGACGAATTAGATTCTACAGCTAATTAGCTGCAAATCTAGTTCTTCCTAGTTATGCTACATTATTAAAAAATGCAGCAATTCTAACACCTAAAATTCTCTCTTTTATAGAAAAAAGGAATTGCTTATAAGTTATATAAAAATCTACTTAAAAGTAAGGATTAATTATTTAATTAAATAATTAATAAGAATAAGAGTCTTATTTTACATTCCTAGTATTCCTTCTCTTTTTTATATACTTCTTTCTTTTTCTCTATATACTTTACTTATCCCTTTACATAAATTATAGCCTTATTTTATTAATAAAGGTCTTAAGGGTATAATTTAGGGATAATTTTATTATAGTATTTATAATGTTATTATTGCTATTAACCTACCTAATTTCCTTAATTTCCTACCTTTTATATAACTATTATTATGCTATAGTATTAATTATTAGTCTCTTTTCTTTTAAAGTGCCTAACCTTATAATATATTTATATAATAAAAGAGAATCTATATAGATAATTATTAGTATTAGTAGAGTTTATAGCTTTTATATAATAGCCTATAGCATTATACTAATTATATAGGCAATATTTATGCCTTAAACTATTATATATAGCTTAGAGGTAAGAGCACTTTTTATAACTCTTTTACGTTTTTGTTATGCTAATTTGGCACGTGCGGAAATTCAGACCTAAATATTACATACACCCCTATTACAATTCACTACCTAATTAAAGGCAAGTAGTTATTAAAGTAAATTAAATATTTATATATTACTAATATATTATACTAAGAAAGGTATTATAGAATAAAAAGTATTCTTTTAAAATTTAATAGGGAATTACCTTTAATTCTAGAAAAAAGGAAGTAAGTCTTAGTTTAAATACAATTAGTCCTACCTTTAAGTATTTAGAGATAATTTCAATTATATCTATTTTACTTAAGTACTTTTAATTTCTATATAATTAATATAATATTTTAGAACTTTTATTAAGTAATTACTTAAAAAGTTAATATAGTTAAAATATTTTATATATAAATTTATAGTTAAAGAGAATCTTTATTTTAAAAATAAAGTTTAACTAAGAAATATATAAAAATAGAAATTATATTTAAAAAAAATAAATAATTTAATAATAAATTTAATAGTTAAAAGAGATTTAATATTTATATATTTATAAGTAAGAATTAAAAGATACTTTATTAAATTAATTAAAAACTAAATATTATTTTTACTATATTTGTTAATTATTAAATACTTTAAACTTTAATGGTAATAACGAAATATAAGTTAGCAATATTATAAAATTAAAATTAAATACTACTTTATAAAAAAGAAAAACTAAATTAATAACTTATATTCAGTTATTAATAACATACTAAAAGAGCATTAATAAAATTACTAAAATATTATTCTTACTTATAATTATATAAATCTTAATTACTATTTATATTAAGATTAATTTATAAAAAAAAACTTAAACTAAAAAGAAATAAAAAAAATAATTAAAAAGGATTTTTAAAATAACTCTTAACTTTAATTAAAGATTTTGAAAATAAAAAAGTTAAATTAATATAATAAATAGAATTTATAAAATAAAAAAAGAATAATTCTTAAAAGATTTTTATATGAATTTAAATTTACTTTAAAAGTATTTCTTTAAAAAAAATAATAATAAAGAGCTTTATAATTCTTTATAAAATTAAAGAAATCTCTTTATTAATATATTAAAATACTTACTTTAAAAATTTAAAAAATTTAAAATAAAGTTATAAAATTAGCTATTTAATATTAAAAAGCCTTTAAGTTTAAAAATTAATAAAAAAAGGGCTAAATCTATATTTTTTAGAAATTTTAATTTAAAAAAACCTTAAATTAATTATTTTAAAAGTAAATAGAATTTAAAAAAAGCTATTACTTTTTAAAATAATTTCGTTAAAAATAATTAGAAACTTAACTAAAATAATAATTAAAAAGTTACTTACTATAAGTATAGTAAAAAAGAATATATTAAACCTTAATATTTTAAAAAATTTAATTTAGCTTAAATTATTAGTATTAAAATAAAGAAAGAAAATTTAAAAAGGAAAACTAATAAGGAAAAAAGAAAAGGTTAAGTATAATACTTAATGCTAAATTAACAACTCTCTAAGGGTATTACTATATTTTAAAATAAATCCTCCTTTTTAAGTAAAAGATTAAAAATAATATATATAAATCTAAATATCTATATAGAGGCTAATTTAATTAGCCTTATATTAGTAAAGAAATAAGGACTAAAAAAAATCTAATGGATGCCTATTTTAGTTATAGCTACTAATAGTTAATTTATTTCAAGTTCTAATATATAGGCTTTACCTTTATGCTTAGTTAATTTATATAGAATATAGTAAACTATTTCTTAGTATTACATAGGAATTAATTTATAGAAAGATATAGTAGTGTAAATATTTAGTCTTATAAACTATTAAGCACTAGTTAGGGAATATAGAGTCTCTTTAATAAGGAGTAATAAGTACTAATCTTAGTTTATAAACTTATTTAGTGCTCTATAGTTTATAGAATAACACTAGCCTTTACTTACTTTTTTAACTAAATGTATTAGTATAACTTCTAAAGAGAAAAAAGCTTTAATTTAGCCTTTATTTATAAGGTTTATAATTTATTTTTATATTTTAAGTAACTACTCCTAGGGTATAATATATAGTAATACCTAAGGTAGGTCTAATAAGCTATTATTAGAATTTTATTATAATTAAATGTAGTAATTAGCTTACCTTTAATAAGAAAATAAAGCATTAGTATTTTTATAGTAAAATAAATTCTTAAAGTTAGTTAGTTTACTTAATAAAAAAAAGAGATTCTTATTCTTCTCTAAGGCTATTAAGTTTATTATAAATATAAGAAGAATATTAATCTTCTATAAATTTATAAATATAATACTATTTTTTTTATTTAACTATAGTATATAATAAGCTAACTTAATATATATTAATTTTATAATAATAGTTATTAATAAAGCTTCCTTTTGAGTATCCAAGGTATAAATCTCTAAGCTACTCTTTATATTAATAATAAAAAGGCATTTAGTAGTATATAATATAATATTAATTTAAGCTATTTATAATGCCCTAAAAATATATTTTTATTAAAAGCTTAGAATTATATAGGTTATTATGAAAAATAACTTATTATTTTAGTTAGTATAAAAATAAATGGAATAAGTAATCTTTAAGCATAAGGAGGTATGAATATAAATACATTATATAATTATTATAGTAATAATTAAAATATATAGTTAAGCTAAGGTAATATATTAAAGGCCTAACCTTTAAACTATACTTTTACTTATAATTAAATAGTTATTATAACTATTATTTACTTAGATATTAATAAACTTAAAACTATTATATATAAAAAGAATAATACTTTTGTTATATAATATTTTATATATTTATAAGTATTTAAGTAATTATTAATATTAATATAATATAAGCTAATACTATTAATTTATATTTTATTACTAAAACTTATATAATAAAGCTATTTTATTTTAAATTAAAGTTATTATTATTACTTAATACTTTTTTATTAAATATATTTAAAGCTTTAATATTTAAACTTTTTATTAAGTAATAAGTAAAAAGCTATATATAGTTTTAAATAAAGTAATTATTATTATTATAATATTAATATTAATAAGTAGCTTTATAATACTTAATAATATCCTTTAATACTTAAGTTATTTAAATAATACTTTTAGTATTTATAAGCTTTATATTTAACTTATTTTTCTTAAAAAATTCATATACTTATTAAAAGCTTAAAAAACTAATAAAATTAATATTTATTAAAACTTTATCTTTATTATAATTATATTTAATATAAAAATAATATTAAGCTTTAATATATTTTTTAATATAATATAAGTTAATATTTAAAGTAATATTATAATATTATATAATTACTATATAATAATTAAAATAAAGAATATTATAGCTTATATAATAATTTCTTATTTAATTATTAAGTTTTACTTAAAGTTATATAAATTTTATTATATTTATTCATATATTTCTATTTATAAGGTATAACTTTTATTTAAAATAAATAAAAAAGTTTATAAATTATTTATTTAAGTATTATTTAACTTAGTTTAATTTTATAATTATATATTTTTTTTAGTAAGGGTTTATAAATATAATATTAAAGTAATTAAGAAAATAGCTTAGTATATATTAATAATTCCTATTAAGCTTAAAAAATAAAGCTATTTATATTTAAATTTTAAATAATAAGTTTTAATAAGTAAAAAATTACTTATTATAAATAATATTAATAAAGTTTAAGTTAGTTTTTAGCTTATATATTATAAAGCTTTATTAAGCCTAAAATAAAGCTTTATTTTTATTATAAAGGTTTTTTATTAAAAATAGCTTATACTTAAGTTATACTTAATTAAAGTATATTAAGGTATTTTTATAAAATACTTAGTTTATTATAGCTATATAATAGTATAATTTCGTAAGCTAGGCTACTATTTTAGTAATAGTTTTATAAAAATAGTATAAGTTTTATACATTACTTAATTAAATTACTTATTTATAATATTAAGAACTTATTATATTTTTAATATATTAATAAATATTAGAAGTAGTATTATAATTAATAATAATTATTATAAACTAGCTTAAATAGCTACTATAATTTAGTATTAATAAAGTTATTATTATTTATAAAAAAAAGACTATTATCTCCCTTTACTATATATTTATTTTATATATAATATATATTTATAGGGTTTACTCTATAGGTATAGTGAGTTGCCTTACATGCTCCTCTCCTGCTCTGCTAAGGATCTAAGCCTCTAGCTTAAATCCATTACACTTACTAACTTTATTAATAAATCTTAATTACTAGCTAAGCGTTATAAGCTACTTTTTATTTTCTATAAAGTTTATTTATATAGGAAAATAAAAAAATAAACTTACAGCTATATAAACTAGCTATAGTATACTTATAATTAGTTAACTTAGTAAAAATTAGTATATAACACTAAGAAACTAATTTTTAGATATTTATAGAGAAAAAAAGCCTAGAATTTAATAATAAAGAATTTGGTCTTAAGACTTTTTATAAATTTCTCTTTATTAAAAAAATAGTAAAAATATATATTATAAAGTAGGTACCTTCCCTAACTAAGCAGCTATTAGCTAGCTTAGTTATATTTTATTAATTTATTCCGTTACATCTTTATTAATTACCTTATAAAAACTAAACCTACCTAGTAGCTATTAGCTTAACTATATAGCTATTAAAATAAGCAGAAAAGGTTAAAAGGTAAGGTTTTATAGGGACCTTATAGCTGTGAGCCTATATATACATAACTTTCACTCGGAATTCTGTAGTTATGCCGCCCGCGCGCGCGCACGCTTGCCGGCTTCCACTGGCTTACAAAGCCCCCTATAAAGTGCTCCTATTAGCGCTATAATTATAGCACTAATAGTGAGGAATCCCCTGTCAATAACCCTGTTATTTTCAACAATAATATATTGTAAAGTAGAGATTTATAACTTAAAGCACTACTCCCTACATATAGCTTTATTATAATACATATTCTATATCTTAGTTTTTACTATACTTAGCATTTTATTAACTAGCTATGACACTTTATTTTATTTATATACAACTTTGATCGTTTATCGAAACCATTTAATGTAATACACTTACTAGAAATACCGAAACACAACGCTAATTGCCCTACTCAGTGGACAGCGGACAGCCCCACCTTGGCGGGACCTGGCACCGATAGCTATTTACTTGTAGTCTAAATCGCCTGCTGTCACTTCTAATGAGATAGATGTCCTGAAATACAGAGACTACCTCCCTGACAGTCACTCAGATTAAGCCACTCCGAACAATGGAGAGACTCGATGTTGCGCGTCCGGAAGATGGCGAAAACAACTCATCAGTACCATATAAGAACCTGAATTCTTTGCCATCCAAACTGGTATCAGTGCTTTCAATGCCATTTTCTGACTCGGAGTTTCGTGAAACCCTCTCACTGTTTGACCAGCGTAATATGTCAAACGATGCAAAAAATAGACGTCAGATTCGTCTCAGCCTTCAAAGGGACGTGATGAACAGCAACGGATTAGTTATTGATCAATTTGGCCGGGTCGCAGAGGTATGTTTTCCACCCTGTTGGCACTTGACATCTAATAAAATTAACGCTAGGCCTAGCAACTGTTTAACGTCAAGGCTGTTCTTGACACATTAAACCTAGAATATGGAGACATGAAATCACAGACTGAAATAGCTCAAAGCGGAACGTCATTGATCCTGCGGGACGCCGTTGCCCTTTTGAAGAAGCGACAGTTCGTGCGTAAGAAGCAGAGCCTCCTAATGACGTTCATAGACCGATTTATTATGACTGAGACCGAACTCTTGGCTTTGACATCGACCGCTGAGCCGCTTGACCATCGATTCTTTGCGGCGCTATACAAAGCGAAGAAAATAAATCATGATTGTGAGATTCTACTCGGTCTCGAGAAGCAGGCTTTCGGTCTTGACCTGATGGACCAAGCATCCAAGAATCTCAATCTTGGGTTCCAAAAGCTGTATAAATGGTTACAGCGGGAGCTCAAAATATTCAATCCCGAAAATCCCCATATGAGCTCGTTCATTCGGCGCGCTCTACGACTTCTGACAGAACGACCCTCCCTATTTCAAGCTTGTATTGCTTATTTCTCCGAAGTAAGAGAACGTGTTCTGTCGGAATCCTTTCACGTTGCTTTGACGGGAACATCGTCTTCCGGTGCAGTTGATGATAGCATTAAGCCAATTGACCTCACAGCACATGACACAATGCGCTATGCTGGAGATATGTTAGCTTGGGTGCATGCAGCAGTGGTCAGCGAGCGCGAGGCTCTGGAAGTTCTCTTTGTCTCAGAAAGCGAGGGAATTGTCGAAGCGGTCAATTCTGCCAACGAGACCGAGGTTTGGCGTCTTGTAGCAGATGACAGAAGTCCCGAAAGCGAGTTCGACGCGTTCAAGGCCCTTGGTGACCTCGTCGATAAGAACCTGATTGGTGCCGCAAGACAACTTCATCAGCGCGTCGAACAAATTATCCAGACCAATGAGGAAGTTGTTCCGGCTTACAAACTAGCAACTCTCTTGAGATTCTACCGATCTATCTTTGATAAACTACTTGGCGCATCATCGCATATGCCACGCTGTGTGCAAGGCCTCGAAGAGGAAGTTTTAAGACAATTTCGGGCATTGATTGGGGATGATATTGCTTCTATGCAAAGCGAATCACAGAATCTTCCCGCAGATCTTACCCCCCCCGAGTTTTTTATGAACGCCCTAGAGCAGCTCAGAATCATCATGCAAACGTATGACTCGTCTCTATCAACACATGACAATAGACACTTGGGATTTGAGACTGTGTTGTCTACCGCTTTCGAGCCATTTTTTTCCGCGTGTGAAAACATGGCTGGAATGATGACACCTCTGAAGGGCTCAATCTTCACCATTAACGCCACTATTGTGGCCGAAAAATGTCTTGCTGCATACAGTTTCACACAACGACGGGCTGAGCAACTTCGACAAAGAGTCAAAATTGAGGCCGGAAAGGTTGTCGAGAGTCAGTATGAGTTCTTTCGCCGGGAGTCTGGTCTTGAGCCAGCACTGTTTGAGAGGATTGACGGCATAACTACGATAAAATCAGATGCCAGCAAACATGACATCATCGCGGCCAGTCAGAGACTTGACAAGTTTCTCCCATCCGCAGTGATGGACGCCAATGACAGAATAAGAGATATACAAGACGCCACCTTAGCTCGTAGTATAACTGCGGAGGCGGCCGAGATGTTCTGCAAAGATTTTGAAACGTGGGAATGCGAAATTCAGAAAGAGGAGCATCATGGTGATGACGCAAAAGAGACCTTACAGTTGATATTTCCAAGAACGTCAGCTGACATTCGAGTGCTGCTCTTGTAGCATTGGAGCTCTTAAGTCAGTTACACTATTAGCAATCAAAGCTAGAAGTACATAAACTATTTGATTGATATCCTATTTGCGTAAAGCTCTAGTAGCTATGATAGTTTTTGAGAGACTAGTAATTATAAGGCTTATATTATATTATATAACATAACATATTAGATGATATTAAATTTTTTAGAAGTATTTTAAAATGTAACATTCAGTCATAAGGTAATAGGAGACTATAGTAAAAGAATTATTAATCAATAAAAGAAAATTATTAGGTTTATTTAAATAATAAATATTTGTAAACATTATACATTAATTATTACATAAAAAAATGTTCTATAAAAGCATTTTATTATTATCTCTAACTATAAATATTTAATCATTGAACTTTTACAGTCCGTATACGCAGACGGAACCCACTATATATAGAAGGTTTCCGTTTCTGCTTTCTTATAACAGAATAACTTTAACAATATATATACTTAACTACTTAACTATAACTTAAGTATTCCTTCTCTTTGTAACTTTACAACGAACTATATTTACTATATAAATACCCCTTATTTATATATAGTATTTAGTATATAAGAAGTATTCATAATTACTATTTATACTATATACCTCTTTACTATATTAGAGTTAATAACATAGTTTAATATTTACTATGTTTTTAAATATTTTTTATTATTTATAGATTTTTTATTATATATTTAAGTAACTTTACTTTAAATTTATTATATACTTTTATTAAAGCTAAGTAATTATTTTATAAAACTTAAAAAGACATAAGTTATTTATTACTTTCTTTATTAAGTTTATATAAAAAACTAAATATATATTATTTAAAATATTAAAGTAAATTATTAATAAAGTAAAAGCCTTTAATATAATATATTATACTATTACTTAATTAAATTTCTTACTTAGCTATAAAGTATAAATATTTTATAAACTACGCTAAATTTTACTCTTAACTTAATACCTTTTAATCAAATATTACAAGTAGTTTATCGCTTTTTATTAATATTATTAAATAAAGATAATTATAGCTTAGGTAAGTTAAATAGTCTTTTAAATATATTTTAAAAACTATGCTATATACTTTATAAAAAATATTTAGATTTTAGTTAAAGGTAGTATATATTAAATTAGATTTATATTATAACTATATATAGCTAAGTTTATACTTACCTTTATAATATTTAAGGTATAGTTATTTAATATTAATTAATATATTATAACATATTTTAATTAGTTTATTTAAGAGAATATAACTATACTATTTAAAATTACTTAAATTTTTTAAGTAGTATACTTTTTATTATTATTTATTTAAAAATAATCCAAAGGAAAAAAAGTATTAAGTATTAATTAAAGTATATAAAAAATTGAAAGGTATTAACTTTATTGAAGATATAATTAAAAATAATATTAAATCAAAATCTATAAAAGTATTATTAATAATGTAGAAATTATTTTATATATACTTTAGTATTTATACTTTATATTAACTTTAGTTATATATACTGAAAGAAATAATATAAAATTACTATAAAGTAATATAAAAAGTCTTTATTAGCTATAAATAGCTTTATTTTAAAATTTATAGAGATTTAAAATTAGTAATAGTTAAAGGCTTAAATAAAATTTAATAGGCATTATTTTAGTCTCTAACTCTCTTACTTAAGATAATAGTAATAGTTTTATGTATAATATATAATATTTATAAATATACTCTTTTAGGAATAGTTATAATAGAAAGCTTAAAATATAGTATTTTATTTAAAGTACTTTAATATTAAAGAGTTATAAACTTACTAAATAACTATTTTAATAAGTAGTTTATACTAAAGTACCTATAATTAACTTTAAAATAGTAGTATACTATATATATTAAAGGTATGGTTAATAATAATTTATTATTATATATTAGCCTTTAAAGGGAAGTAGTATATTTCTTAATATAATATATTAATTTTAATAATATATATATTATTTCTTTATATAGCTAAGTTTTAAAGTTCTTAAAGGTATATATTTATCATGGCCACCTACGGCTATAACCGCCTACGCAGGGAATGCACGGATAGCCTAGTAGGGCCTAAGGTAGGTATAAGGAAATAAGGTATATAATAACTCTACTATAACTTAAAAGTATACTAAAGAGATATATAAAGAAAAAAGAGAAAATATTTATACAATAAAGTAGAGATTTATACCTTGAAATACTACTCCGTCATTAATAGCTATATTATAATATATACTTTATATTTTAATTTTTACTTTATTAAGCTATATTTCATAATTAGCTTTAATAATTAAATCTTTTTTTTAAAAAAAATAATAAATTATTAATTAAATTAAAATATTTATAAAAAAGTTATTTATTTAGTTAATTATAACTTTACTATAATTTTATAAAAAGTAAACTACTTATTAAATATTATTAAGCAAAATACTCTATAATTATAAACCTTAACTTTATTTATAGAAATAAATAAAGAATTTCTACTTAAACGTTTTATAAATTCGCCTACACTATAGCAGCAACGTAGAACTAACTCTAAACCTTTAAAAAAGTATAGAAAAAGATTTACTATATTTATTTTACCTTATTTTTTTAATAATGTATTAGTATTTAAGTATAAATATAGTAAATAAAGTAATATTAATAAATATTAAAAATAAAAGTTATGGCTTTATATAAAGCTATTGCTATTTTTATATATATTAAGGTAGCTTTATATTAATAGTGCCTTAAGTTACTTTTATATTACTATTTATATATAAATAAATACTAAACGAATAATAATTAAATATAATAAAATAGCTAAGCTTATATTAATTATAGTATTAAAAAGTAAATAAAGTATTACTTCTTATATAAATAATATAGCTTTAATATATATTTAATATAGCTTCTTTATACCTTAAACCTTTATTAATATATTAATAATAATAACCTTATTATTATTTATTAAGCTTATAGAAATTTAAAACCTAAAAAGAATAGTTAAATAAATAATAAAGAAAGTAATTAATATTAAAAATACTATAGCTTTAAGCTAAATTAATATTACTATTAAAAAAGCTACTTAATTATTTATTTAATAAACTTAAGTTATAATAATAATAGTATTATTTTAAGTTTATTATAATACTATTATTAAAGGTAATATAATTAGTAAAGCTATATAGAATTCCTTATTTAAAGAAATTATTATAATTATAAACTAAGCTATAAGTATTAATATTATTATAATAATATAATACCTTTAAGATACTAATATTATTATTATAATTTAAAATATAATAAAGCTTTATATTTATAATATAGTATAGATTACTATTGCTTTTAAACTAAAAGTAATATTAAATTAATAAATATTTAATATTATTATTAAAGGCTTTTTTATATATTATATATAAAACTAAGAAAGAATTATATTTTTTAAATAATAATTATAATTAATAGTGTGTTGGGGGGAAAGTCCCCCGTCCCTGTATTTCTGACAGCCGCAGCCGCGCACATAGCTAACGGCTGTTAGCAACTGCAGGCATATGACTTCTATTTAGTATATAAGCAATGCAAATTACTAAATTCTTAGATAGAAAGATAACTTATACTTAGACCTTTAAAAGTTTAACTACTTATAGCTAGCTTATAGCTATTAGTAGCTATAAGCTAGGTGTTAGGCCTTAAATTATAATATATTTTGTTTAATATTCTGGATTTTTTTTATTATTAGCTTTAGTGCTAGACCATTATTCTAATAACTTAAATCCCTATTATTCTCTTTAGTGCTAGACTGTTATTCTAATGACTTAGATCCCTATTATTCTTTTTTTTTCTCTTTTCTTCCTTTTTCTTCCTTTTAATAACTGCTAGCTAGCCGACAACCTCATAACTGCACTAGCTTACAGTCGCTAACAGCTACTAACAGTCCCTAACCTAGCTAATTAGGGGGGTGCTATTCTTTTTCTCCCTATTATAAATAGTGCTTTTGCCCACGCGCCAAGACCTATTAGAGGGACTAGTTCTTAGTATTCTAGTAGAAATTATAACTAACTAGCCAAAACCCCTGCCTAGTTACAACTGCTAATAACTGCTAGCAGCTGCGATCGCAATTTATCTTACTAGAGCGCAGCCGCTAGCAGTTGTTTGCAAGGATTCCTTACCTAGGATTTATCCAATCCAACAATTTCTAGCTTTTCCCTCAGCTAGCTAGAAAACCCTTAAAATTCACAGCTGACGGACGGACTGGCACCTAACTCAATAGCCTGCTAACACTGTAAATTTCTCCTTTTTTTTTTTTCCTTCCTTTCTTCCTTTTTTTTATAATCCTTGCCCTTCCCTACTAAAAGTAGGTCTAATAGCCGCCCTTCCCCTACCTAAAGTGGGTCTATTAAATACCCACTCTAATAAATTCCTTAGCTAATTATAAATAAAACCTTTTTTTAAATTATTATAAATTTTTTACCCTTTTTTTTCTCTCTTTTCTAGCTATTCCTAGCTATTATCTAACTCTATAGCTATTAATAATTCTATAGCTATTAATTACTAATTTAGTCTTATAGTTACTAGCTATTAATCTAATTATAAAGGTAAAAGAGACTAATTTCTACTTCTTTTCTTTCTTTTTCCCTTCCTGCTTATAGCTATTATTTTAATTATAAGCAGTCTTATAACTATTAATTTAATTATAGAGTAGATTTATAGCTATTAATCTAAGGAAGAAGAGATAAATTCTACCCTTTTTCTTTGTAATTCTAATTGCTTACACCTGCGCATAGCTAGATATAGCTAAGGTAGACGGTCTAACAAGCAGCTTTCACACAGCTGCCCATAGCTACCTACAGCTATAATTCTAATTCTAACTAATAAATTATAAGGAATTAGGGAGGCGGCCGGTCTAACAAGCAGCTTCCACACAGCTGCCTATAGCTGCCTATAGCTATAATTCTAATTCTGACCGACAAATTATAAGGAATTAGGGAGGCGGCTGGTCTAATAATTAAAGGAATTATAAGGCAGACGGTCTAACAAGCAGCTTCCACACAGCTGCCCACAGCTACCTATAGCTATAATTTTAATTCTAACTAATAAATTATAAGGAATTAGGGAGGCAGCTAGTCTAATAAACAAAGAAATTATAAGGTAAACAGTCTAATAAGTAAAGGAATTATAAGGCAGATAGTCTAATAAGTAAAGGAATTAGGGGGTAAAAATTTATATAAAAATTTTTTTACTAACTTTTCTCTTTTTCTGCCCCACTTTCTATCTATTTTACTTGCTTTTTATTAGTTATTCTTAATTACGTAATACTAACAGTTACGTAATTAAGGGGGGAGGTATTGTATTAGGGGGAAAGTCCCCTATCCCTATATTTCTAACAGCCACGTAGCTATATATATAGCTAATAGCTATTAGTAACTATAGGCATGTAACTTCTATTTAGTATAAAAGCAATATAAATTGCTAAATTCTTAGATAGAAAGATAACCTATACTTAAACCTTTAAAGGTTTAACCACTTATAGCTAGCTTATAGCTATTAGTAGCTATAAGCTAGGTATTAGGCCTTAAATTATAATATATTTTGTTTAATATTCTAGATTTTTTCTATTATTAGCTTTAGTGCTAAACCGTTATTCTAATAACTTAAATCTCTATTATTCTCTTCAGTGCTGGACCGTTATTCTAATGACTTAGATCCCTATTATTCTCTTTAGTGCTAGACCGTTATTCTAATGACTTAGATCCCTATTATTCTCTTCAATGCCAGACCGTTATTCTAATAACTTAGATCCCTATTATTCTCTTTTCTTCTCTTTTCTTCCTTTTTCTTCCTGCTGACAACTGCTGTCCAGCCGACAACCTCATAACTGCACTAGCTTGCAGTGGCCAACAGCTGCCAACGGTCCTTAACCTAGCTAGTTAGGGGGGGTGCTGTTCTTTTTCTCCCCGTCACAATAGCTAGGAATTTATAAAGGTTATAATATAAAAACTATATATTATTATAATATAGCTCTCTTTAATTATTATAATTAATAATATTAATATAATAAATAAACAATATTATACTAAAGTTATTTATGAAGCTAAAATCTTTAAAGCTAAACTTTGTAATAATATTATTTCTCTTTATTAAAACTTTAAGTGCTTTAAATCTAGCTATATAGCTATATTTTATATATTACTATTATAGTATAGCTAATATATACTTAACTATTATAAAAAAGGTAAATAAGCCTATTTAGTATTATTAAAAATAGTTTAGAAATACTATATTTATTACTTAAAACCTTATTCTATATAGTTTTATATATATAATATTATTAATTAATCATAGAACTATATATATATTATATACTTAATATAGCTTTTTATTTTTATAACGCCTTTTATATTAAAAAAAAATAATTAAATAAAAATAGCTAGCTATAATTAAATATAAAATATTAATAACTTATTATTATAAAAGGTATTACTATAAAAGTAAGTCAGTAAGCTATATACCTACCTCTTAAAATTAAGGCTAAAATTATTATAATAATTATAAGCTACTATAAAAGTATTTTTAAATAAATTACTTATAGCTATTATAGTATTAAATAAACTAAGCCTAACAAAATATATTATATAATATATATAATCAAGGTTATATATTAAAATATATACAAAAAACCTAAATTATATACTTAATACTAAAAGCCTAATTTAAAATTAATATAATACTAATATAAAAACTAAAAACTATAAAAAGTAAATTACTTAGTTTTAGCCTTAGCTATATTTAATTTAAAACTTAAGGTAATTAAACTATAATTTATATATATTATTAATATAGGCTTAAGGTATAGTTAATATATATAAATAAGAATTAATATTTAATAATATTAATAAAATATTATGTTTACTTTATATATTTCTTAATTTATAAACTTAACTAAATAGAACTTTATATTAACTATATAATAGCCTTACTTTTAAATTATAGTATTTTTATAAGTAACTTTAATTAATATTACTTATTATAAAATTATTAATACTAAATTTTAATAAAAAGTAATATATCTTTTATATTAATAATATAATAATAGCTTAAACTTATAATATTATAAAGTAAAGTAACTTATAGAATATAAAGTAAAAGAAATAGTATTATTAATTATATATAAACTACTTATTATATAAAAATAAACTTTTTTAAAAAATTAAACTTTATTAAATTTAATTTTATTTTATAATTAATTTATATTAATATTAGCTTAAGACTAAATAATACTTATTTACTTTATTTTAAATAGCTATATATAAAAAATATCCTTATAATAACTCAAGTAATAATATAGTTTTATTATAACTTTACTAAGCCTTAACTTTATGTAAAGAATAACTAAGTTTTAATTTATTATAAATTAAGTAGTTTTAAAGAAACTTTAAGGTAGTTTTAAGCTAAATTTATAATAAAACTATTATATTAAGTAAGCTATTTAAAATATTAAAAAAATATCATAATAATGATAAATATTTTATATTAAAGAAACTAGTAACTTACTATTAATCTAGCTTAAATATTAAG
Organism: Claviceps fusiformis PRL 1980; assembly: GCA_000223055.1. Lineage (NCBI taxonomy): Eukaryota > Fungi > Ascomycota > Sordariomycetes > Hypocreales > Clavicipitaceae > Claviceps > Claviceps fusiformis. The sequence goes on from AFRA01000690.1 coordinate 16,922, forward strand.
CTAAGTTATTAGTAATAAGTAGTATATGTGATGGATTTAAGCTAGAGGCTTAGATTCTTAACAGAGTAGGAGAGGAGCATATAAGGCAACCTACTATACCTATAGGGTAAACCTTATAAGTATATGTTATATATAAAATAAATATTCAGTAAAGAGAGATAGTAGTCTTTTCTTTTTTCTTATAAATAATTCATACTAAATTATAGTTACTATATAAACTAATTTATAATAATTATTGTTTATTATAATACTATTTATTATATTTATTTATATATAAATAGTGTAATAAATTCTTAGTATTATAAATAAGTAGCTTAATTAAGTAATATATAAAATTTATATTATTTTTATAAAACTATTATTTTAATAATAATTTAGCTTAAAGAATTATACTATTATATACCTAAAATAAACTAAACATTATATATAAATATCTTAATATATACTAATTAAATATAACTTAAGTATAAGCTTCTTTTAATAAAAAACCCTTATAATAAAGATAAAGCTTTATTTTAAGCTTAATAAAGCTTTATAATATATAAGCTAAAAGCTAATTTAAACTTTATTAATACTAATTATAATAAATAGTTTTTAATTTATTAAAATTTATTACTTAGGATTTAAATATAAATAGCTTTATTTTTTAAGCTAAGTAATAATTATTAATATATACTAAGCTAATTTCTTAATTACTTAAATACTATATTTATAAACCCTTACTAAAAAAAGTATATAGTTATTAAATTAAACGAACTTAAATAATACTTATATAAATAATTAATAGATTCTTTTCTTTATTTTAAATAAAAGTTATACCTTATAAATAAAAGCTTATATATAAATATAATAAAATATATATAGTTTTAAGTTAAACTTAATAAATAAATAAAAAATTATTATATAAGCTATAATATTCTTTATTTTAATTCTTATATAATAATTATATAATACTATAATATTACCTTAGATATTAACTTAAATTAAATTAAGAAATGTATTAAAGCTTATTATTACTTTTATACTAAATATAACTAAAATAAAGATATAGCTATAATAAATATTAATTTTATAGGTTTCCTAGGCTTTAAATAAAGTTATAAGTTTTTAATAAAAGTAAGCTAAGTATAAAGCCTATAAATACTAAAAGTATAATTTAAGCAACCTAGGTTTTATAAAATATTATTAAATACTATAAAGCTATTTATTAATATTTATATTATAATAATAATAGTTACTTTATTTTAAGCTATATTTAGCTTTTTACTTATTATTTAATAAAGGGTTTAAATATTAAAGCTTTAAATATTTTTAATAAAAAATATTAAGTAATAATAATAATTTTAGTTTAAAAAAAATAGCTTTATTATATAAGTTTTAATAGTAAAATATAAATTAATAGTATTAGCTTATATTATATTTATAATAATAATAGCTTAAATATTTATAAGGAAATAAAATATTATATAAAGAAAGTATCATTCCTGCTTTCTTTTTTATATAATAGTTTTAAGTTTATTAATACCAAAAAAAATAATAGTTATTGATTGTATTCCTTAGGATACTAGTGATTTTCTAAGAAATACTAGGGTGATACTAAGACTTTGTTACTTAACGTGGGGTGGGCAAATATATTTATAAAAGGTCTCTTATCCGCCTAATATCTAGTGCTGGTTATAGTAGTATTTTATAGCTAGTGTTGAAGCTATAAAAATGCCGTCAGATTCTACAATAAAAACTCTACACGCGCGGACTAATTAAACTACTTAGATTTTATAGCTAATATAGCTATAAATCCAGTTTTTCCTAGTTATGCTATATTGTACTATATTGTTATAAAATATAGTAATTCTAACACTTAAAATTCTCTTTTTTATAAAAAAAAAGAAAATTACTTATAAATTATATAAAAATCTACTTAAAAGTAATAGTTAACTATTTAATTAAATAATTAATAAGGATTAAAACCTTACTTTATATCCCTAGTATTCCTTCTCTTCTTTATATACTTCCTACTTCTTCCCTATATACTTAACTTATTTCTTTATATAAATTATAGCTTTATTTTTATTAATAAAGGTTTTAAAGGTATAATTTAAAGATAATTTTATTATAGTATTAGTAATATTATTATTACTATTAATTTACTTAATTTCTTTAATTTCCTAACTTTTATATAATTATTATAGTATTATAATATTAATTATTAGTTTTTTTTCTTTTATAGTGCCTAACCTTATAATATATTTATATAATAAAAAAGAATTTAAATAAATAATTATTTATATTAGTAAACTTTATAGCTTTTATATAATAATTTATACTATTATACTAATGATATAAATAATATTTATACCTTAGATTATTATATATAGCTTAAAGGTAAAAGTATTTTTTATAATTTTTTTACTTTTTATAAAGCTATATATTATAATATTACTTTTAATATAAATTTTAATTTAATTCTTACTTTCTTAATATTAAAAAATAATTATATATTTTAGTTATAAATTATAGTTTTTATTATTTATAAAGGAACTATTAATAAAGATATATAAACCTATAGTAATACAATTAAGTAAAATATACTTTAATTTATAGTTATAATATTATAATTATTATTAAATC
>AFRA01000691.1:0-19537 GCA_000223055.1 Claviceps fusiformis PRL 1980
GAGGAGAAAGAGGAGAAAGAGGAGAAAGAGGAGAAAGAGGAGGAGGAACTTTTGCCGTCATGACCGGTCGAGCTGGCGTAGACTATCGCTGACTGACTCCCAGGTGCACCGCTCCAGATCATCGACTTGCCCGGTATCATCGAAGGCGCCAAAGACGGTCGCGGCAGAGGTCGACAGGTCATTGCCGTGGCCAAGACATGCCATCTCATATTCATCGTGCTCGACGTCAACAAGCCTCTGACTGACAAGCGCGTCATCGAGTCCGAACTCGAGGGCTTCGGGATCCGAATCAACAAGCAGCCACCCAACATCACCTTCAAGAAGAAGGACAAGGGAGGCCTGAACATCACGAGCACCGTGCCTCTAACGCACATTGACAATGACGAAATCAAAGCCGTCATGGGCGAGTACAAGATTAATTCTGCAGACATTACCATTCGCTGCGATGCGACTGTGGACGATCTGATTGATGTTCTGGAGGCAAAGAGCAGAGCGTAAGTACCAGGCCCCCGGAACCACCTTGTCTGGACTCTCTGCCCCTACTGCATATTTTTCTCTGGCGTGCGGCGGGGGAAAACGCATTGTGTGTATTCGATTGCTGATAATGGCCTTTCTTTTTCTTTTTCTTCTCTTTCCCTCTTGTCCGCGCAACAGCTATATCCCAGTCGTATACTGCCTGAATAAGATCGACGCCATCAGCATCGAAGAGCTCGACTTGCTGTACCGAATTCCGTACTCTGTCCCCATCAGCTCTGAACACGGCTGGAACATTGATGAATTGATGGAGGCCATGTGGGAGCAACTCAACCTCAAGCGCGTCTATACCAAACCCAAAGGCCGAGCGCCAGATTATTCTGCTCCCGTTGTCTTGCGTTCAAACCGATCTACAGTCGAAGACTTTGTACGTCATCCTATTTTTCACCACGTTAATCAAATGTCATGTCATTATCAAACCCTCTTTTTCTCCGGCAAGCTTTCTTCTAGTCTTTTGTCTCAGACACATGAAAGGGAACCCGGGGGGGGATAATGACGAATAAAAGAGAGGAAACAAGACAGAATAAAAACTAACAGTGGCAAATCAGTGCAACGCAATTCACCGGACCATTGCAGAACAGTTCAAGACAGCTATTGTCTACGGCAAATCTGTGAAACACCAGCCCCAAAGGGTTGGTTTGGCGCACGAACTCGAGGATGAGGATGTTGGTAAGTGCATGGATACTTTGCACTCTGTTTTGCATGCCGCTCTTTTATCTTTGGACTCCATCATGATGTTGCCATTCCAATGCACACGGCACTTCTTGCACTCTTGAGGGAGACATTGACGGACAAGAGACCTCCACGCTCAGTGTCTCTTTGACGGAGTTTTCCTTCGTCTTTCTTCCGTTCCCCGTCCTCTTCGTTTCTCTCCAGTTCCTCATTCAAACATGACAACATAGCCACTGGTCTTTTAATCGCCCAGCAACGGCAACCCGTGGCTTTGCTAACCGCAATGCCAGTCACTATTATCAAGCGGTGATGACGCTAGACCAACTGCAACTGCTGCTGTGTGCCGGGGGCGAGGATCGTCGTGTAGTAATTGGGAGCGCTGGGGGTGTTCTACCTGGAATGGAGGCAACGCCAGAAGAAGGAGCGAGAAGGGGGCAGGACCAGCGCCGCCGCAAAGCCAAATACTGAAATACTTGCTGCTGAAATGCATTATGCTTGTCTCCTCCGGCCCCCGCCCCGACTGTTCGTCTTGGTACATCTGGACATCTCGCGGCAATATGTATGCCCTGCGTTTCTATCTTTCTTTTGGGTATGAGCGCCGGCGCCTAAACCCCGCGTCATGGCCATGTTTTATCCTCGTTTTGTTCCTTTGTGGATCGGTGACCCAATTTTGTCTGTTCTACCTTTACTCTTCCTACCGAGGGGAATCAAAAGTCAAACATGCCATGCCATGCCTATCTATCTGTCTGTCTGTCTGTCCGTCTGTCCGTCTGTCCGTCCGTCTTTTTTTCCGGAGAAACCTCACCGACTTGGCCATGTAATTCCCTGCGGGGCTGCATGCCACCTTGATCGCCAGAAGAACCAACCCGTCCTCCGCATGCGTTCTGATATAGTCCCGCCAAATACATTAAAGACATTGAAAAAGGGCGGGGACTGTTTTTCCTTAAACAAAAAAAAAAATCAAAAAAATCTGGTGCCGCGTTTCCGCAAGCGTTCTCCCACCCCCCCTGACTATATCCACATCGGTAAAGCCATTGAGGGAATAACACGGCTAAATCGACCAGATGGCGAGGTTGCCTCCGGCCCTCGGGGTCGGAGATGTGGGAAGCGTGGAAGCGTGGAGCCTCTGGCAAGCTCAGACGGAGCGAAGCGTTCACTTATTAACGACGCGGCACACCTTCAGACGAGCCGCGCAATCATGGACCGGGGACCTGGCCAGGAATCAGGATCGAGGGGAATGACGATGGGTAGGGGCCTGGGAGATCGGGCTGGTGATCGGGGGCTCTTGAGGAAATTGTCCACAAACAGCGACGGCTTTTGTTAGATGTAGTTTCGCGCGGTTTGCAAATAGCAGTCAGGATTGAAAAATAGAAGATGATTTCAACAATTTTTGCAGCAGCAGTAATGATTGGAATTAGAAGATGGTTATTGATCAATGGTGAGTACTCGTTGCGTTGGTGCTTGATGGACCCTTTATTTTTCGGGGTTTCTTCGCCCTGTTGCTCTGACAGGGATATTGTGTAGTAACAAAAAGAACAGAAAAAAAAAAAGAAGAAGAAAAAAAGTGAGAACAGATTTCAAAAACGAGAATGAAAAGAATAAAGAAAGAAGAAAAGCAAGCAGCGGAGAAAAGACAAACACGGCAAAAGGCATAGGAAACAAAAAGGAAAAAACAATGAAACACCAGAGCTGGATTCGGCAAAGGTGTTCTCACGTCGTGTCAACTGCAACAGGTGGGAGGAGGTAGGACACCCGCCATCTGTCATGCTTCTCCTGTGCCGTACCCCGCGAAAGCATGCGTCTCGTTGATCCATCCATCTGTCCTGCATAGCCGAAGGGCAGACAGACCACGAGCGGCCTGGTATGCGGCCGCCTTTCTTGTCGGTTCCGCGCCTCGCAACCTCGTTGCAAGATCTGATCTGCCACAAGATGGAAGTTGAAGAGATCCAAGCATAATCGGACCAAGACGAACCAACCCGTCGCAGTGCATGCATACAACACATACATACGTACCAATCTGTACCCATACATGTATATAATATCTGTGAGACGCGTCAGAGATTTGTTGACAAGGTTTCTCTTTGCTCTTTGCTCCTTGCTCTTTACTCTTTTCTCTTTGCTCCTTGCCAGCCAAACAAGTTGCGCAGAACGGCGGCCCCGTATCGGTTGTGGAGAGCAAGTATTGATGTCTGTGGGCAGGCAGGATCGAAGTCTCAGTTGGATATCCCGTCGGCAGGTAATTACCAATTTACCAAGCCCCTTTTTGTTTGCAAATGTACTCGCAAGTCGGAACGCATGTGTACATTTGTAAATAAGTCTGTATGCATTTTGTGTCCTGTCGAATGTATCATGTGCTTCATACATATGCACACATGTACCTACGCACCAACGTCACAACGTGTGGGCGCGATATCGGGATATCGGGCCAAGTAGGCTTGCATCCATCCATCCATCCATCCATCCATCCATCCATCCATCAGGCGCTTACCCTGGCCGCAGATTGGGTCGCGTCGTCCAGGCTTCTTGGCAGTGGGTGTCGGGAAGTTTCCGTGTCACGTATAGCTCAAGAGGGCCCGCCTGTCCATCATCAGTCGTCATACCAAGTATCCATTCAGAACGCTTGTTTTGCCGCTGGCTGGCAAAGTCGGCTCCAGTTTCGACTGTTACAAACAGAATTCAGCCATCAACCGTGAGACATCAGTCAGGAGGACGGGCCTGCCCAGTCTTCATAGCTGCTTGACTTGCGTCCCCGCGCTGGTCCACCATGTGGGAATTTCCTGTAGGCCTCCTTAGGACCTTAGCGTTTCACCAACTAAGAAGGTCTACAGGTACAATGATAATCTCTGTCCGGCTCAGAGCAGGCGGGACACGACTTTGCTCTTGAGCGATCGCCGCCACAAGCCCAGCGAGAGACGGCAACATGTCCCGGTCAATTCCTCCTCCCGAGTCCCCTGCAGTTCTCGCCTTTTTCTTCTTCTTCTCTTTTTTGTCCTTTGTTCTGGTCCAAACTCGGCACATACCCAACTGAATCCTTGACTCCACAGATGCATACGCAGACCACAGTACAATGTACGTATTCTTCTGCAAAGCACGCGGTCGTGATGATGCCATGTGAGGCATAACCAGCTCTTCAGGTCCCGGGACCTGTCTGGTGGATAAAAAAAGCGGGCTGATCATAATTGCGACCTGAATCATGAGAATCTTGGTCTCTAGACTGCAATTGGCAGCTGGGCCCTTTGATGACAGCCAGTTAGACAGCAAGCTCTCCACCTCATGCACCAGCTTTACCCGCCCAGCACTGAGCAGATCCGTAAATTGGTTCGGCTCGGACCACAGCTACTTTGCATATCATCCACATGTCTATAGTTTCCTATTTCGACAAGAAGTGGTCAGGTTGTCTTCCAAGTTCCGACCCGGTCAAGCATTTGTCCGAGCTCGGGGTTCCGTTGAGTCATTGATGAGAAATAGTTTTCCATATTCGATGTTGGACTTGCAATCGCTGCTGATGCATCATGGCAAGTCAAGGCAAAAATTGGATGCGGCTTTTCTTCCAAGCGTTTAAATCCGAGCGCAGCACGGTTTACGCGGGGACTTTCAACACAGAATAATAGCCAGGGTCGTGCAAAGCTGTCCAACTGGACTTGGCGCGGGAGCCGGACTGATGTCGCGTGAATATGCGGGTTTTCTCCAATAAGTGCTGCTGCTATGCAGTTCCTCGGGGGCAGAAAGTAACGAATACGTCGTTGTTTTCTTCGCGCTCCAACAATGGCCAAGTAGAAAGTCTCATAGTGTTGTGTTGTAGATGGTATGCTCTATGCAGATCCATGTTTACATTATAGATGCATACATACGTACATATGTGTATGCATGTACGTATTTCGTTGGGCCGTTTATGGGCCCATTTGACTTCCTTCATCTTTGGCAGCTCGAATCATGCGACCATTTTCAGTCAAAAGTTGATGGTCGCAGTCCTAGAAGAACGCAGGACATGAGAATCTCTTTCTTGCATTGACCAAGTTATAGATCTCAAGGTATTTCGCAACAACCTGTCGTGGTATGTATTCTAATGGCGTTCGCTGATTTCATTCTTTAAAGCCTCGTTTTTTTTTCTTTTCTCAACTCGCCGAGGAATGACAACTGCGCGCACAGCCTCAATCTTGTTTGCTGTGCTGTAATAGTGATGGATTCTGAAGAAATAGTTGCGTAAACACACACATACATACTATGTACATTGTGTGTGTAGATAGCGTGTAGGTACCCGAGCAGGTTGGCAGGTATGGCGATATAGTACGTACCCATATATGCAGAGATCGAGTGAGAGGCACATTCAAATCCCACTTGTCCAAGCAAATCCCAGCAAACATTTTGCAACACAACTCTTGCAGGATTTGGTAGCTTCCGTCATCACAGTGTTGCCGATAAATTACAAACACAGACCCATGCTTTACAGGTCGAAGCAATCCATAGCCTAACAATTCGAGGATCAATGTGTTCTGCACATACTAGAATAATAGTTTGCGTGTCAACTTCCTCCCATGATGCATGCTCCCAGAACAAAAAAAAAAAGGAGCTTTCAGTGAATTTTTTTGTCAAGCAATTGATCGTCTTCTCTTCTCAAGTGGGAAAGGGTTTCGGATGGATACATCACCACCATCGCTCGCGACTGGGCCAGTCATGACGTGACCGATCATCATTTTGTAAAAAAAAAGCCATAATGTAACTAAACGTCCGAATGGCTGGTTGATATTCATCGTCAACCTGAAAAAAATGTACAATCTTGCAGCCAGGGTCCGCGATGTCTCCATGCGCGTCATGGGCGGCGCTACTATTTAATTGTGATGCAGCGTGAGGCTGGATGGTCTGATGTCGCCGCCGGACGACTGACGGCAAATGACTTGGAAACGCATTTGCATCGTCATTGAGCTCAGGACGGGGACCCTGCCATCAAGGAAAAGACCCAAATGACCTTGTACTATTATGGCGTTTCTGGTCTAGGCCGAGGGTCGGCTCGACAGGGACTATCCCTGTCGAGCGGACGTCCTCCCGCCCTCTAGTCCATCGCGCAGGTGGCCATGAAATGTCTCGGGCAGAGAGACAAAGCCTTCCGTGCTCAAGCAGGGGGCAAAGAGCGTCAGCGACTTGTCCGGACAGTGCGTTATGAGGTATCTTGCTGCTTCTGAATGCAATAATTTGATGTGTGCCTGATGTGCCTGATGCATCTGCCGGTGGCGGAACCTGCGCAGCGGACCTTATTGCACAGAAAAAAGCTTTTTTTTTGTCTTGTGTGCGTGCGTGCGTGCGTGTGTGTGTGTGTGTGTCAAACGATCTGCAACTGACGCAGCGGGAACTTGCGACAGTTTTCAAAGAGAATCGAATGAGCCATAAAGGTTTGCAAGTGTCGGGGACCTCGTGAGGAAAAGGTGGTGCTCTGATCCGCTCTCTTGAGTCGTCACCAACAGCGCTAAGACTCCGTCCATGTCGATGAGAGAATCATCGTCTGTGTCGACTCTTGAGTCACGAGTGACTCGGGTTGGAGCGTTGAAGGGCCTGAAACTGCTTAGCGGATGCCCCAATTCACCAGACGATCTACCTATTCCCAGGCTAGTAACTTGATCCTCAGTCCTGACGTCTTCAATAAAAAATAACCCCGGTGCGAGAATCCCTGCTGTCTGCACCTGGTGGACGCAAGGAGGGCCCAGGGGTGTCCACTCAGCACTGTGACCAGACATTGAATTTCAGACATTTCTGAGTCCTTAACTCCTTGGTCTGTTGAATTTCAATATGGCACACTGCTTGTGCCTGCTGTGCGTTGTGACACGCGTCTGCTGCCCGCTCTGTGGCACATGTAGGCAATTTGGAAATCTCCCGGCACGTACATACATATGCACGTACATACGTTGAGTCTTGACCAAGCCGTGGCATGGATTCCTCGGTGGCGGCGATTGGCGACACTGTAAGCGCCCATGGTCCTTTACTCCATGGAAAAAACTTGGCCATCTTGTTGAAACGTCGAATGGCAATCAGCGAGGTAAGAAAATGGGAATGAGATGAGGAGGTTGCGTGGACATTGTCGATCTCCGGAAATTAAGCGTGGCCAGAGAGAGGGAACTTGAAGAAAAGGAAGGAGCATTGGGTCTCGTCAAATTTTGCCTGAGGCGCATCTGGCACCACGCTGAGTCCTGACCAGAATCCATCATGGACAAACCACAAAGCCCGTCCTCGTCCTGCAACAACAAAAACCGGATTTGGTTGCATTTTCATCCTCGCGTAGGCTCGAGCTCGCGGGGGTAGCAGGAGTTGCGTCATCTTGTCTGCGCGGCTGTCCCTCTGCCAGAGCTGCGTCCTTTACCCAACAAGGTCTCAGTCGATGAGACCGGGTTTGATAGCCCTTTTTTCTCTCTCCTCTTTTTGGCCAATTCGCCCGCTCGACGGACAATGCTGTTCAATTGGAGAGAATAATCTCTTCGCCTGCATTCGCATTGCGATCGACCTCTCCACTTTCTTTCCAGTGAGTAACACTAGCATCATGTGGCTGTCCAGTGTCCACGACGGTGCTGGCCCAGCTGGATGTCCGTTGGCGACCGACGCGGCGTCAAGATTTCGATGTGTTTGTGCCACCACACTCAATTCATCGACTAACATGCTCAGGGGTTAGCTGCTGCTGGCGTCGATATAATCGATATACAGGCACTCCTGTCAGGGGTACGTTCCATGGGAGCCTGGGCACTGGGCACTGGGCAGGGAGCATACGGATCGCACATTTGGCTCTATTCCAGAATCCACACACATCGCCATTAGAGGAGGCACAGGGAAAGGCACGAGATTCTCAACTCATACCGGCATCTGGACTTATAGAAATTCATCCCTCCCACAAGCCCACAGCTAAGAGTACCATTCCCCCAGACACCCAGTGGCGGCAGCTGCAGCCCAGCGCGGCTCATTTGTGCTTTTGCCATATTTGATGGATCCATTCCGATGCTTGATGGGATACCAGAGCGATGCATGGAATTTACTATTGAGAGTTTCTCGCGACAACTTTGCAAGTATCAATGATTGGGCAAACGCGTCACTTCACCTCGCATTCACGTCTACCATGTGCACAGAGAATAGTCTCTCTACCTACTCCACCAGATTTCAGACACACTGGAGTCTGTGCAGTCTCCAGGTCCTGGTTCATCGCCGACTGTCCGTCCTGTTGTCTTGACCTGATGAGCAATGCCCAATCTCGTCCGACTATAGCTCCCCACCACATCTATCCCGTTCCAAGATTTGATCCTGCCCACCACTTTGCCCAATCTCTGGCCCGACGTGACATTTCAAAACACACCCGCACCATTCTCCGTTCAGGCTGCTCTTAGAAGTGTCTCGGTTTCTTTCGCTCACAGATATCCTCTCTTACACCCCAGTTAACCACCCCCTGGCAAGGAGCAAAAAAAAATTGATAGGAACAGAGGGTGGCCGGGGGGGAAGAAGAGAGGCGGTCTCTGCATCTACAATGTGCGTGCTCAATCACCTTTGTACGTGCTACGTACATATCCATATACACGTGTACATACACACATACTGACAAACATAAAGTATACATACTCACTTATGTGCATGTGCATGTCCTGTGCCTTCCAACAGATGTACATTGGACATGCACAATGTTGTATGTATACATGTATGTACATACATATTCAAACAATTAGTGCTTTATCTGACCCTGCGTCTGAGGTCTGGTGCTACCCCCTTACCGGCATTTTGTGCAATCAGCTACAAACTGCGTTCTGCAATGCTATTCTCATCAGCAGCCAGGCGAGTGCAAACACCAAGTTTTTTGACTTCCACAAACATCACCTACTTCAGACCTGGCACAGCTTAGTTTGTAAGTTCCACCATCTGCCTATCCGAATAATTCTTGAGCCCATCGTCCATCAGGCGTCGCTTGCCAACACTTTGCTGGCGTAGCTGCCCACTCCGCTCCCGCATTCCAGTTCATTTAGACCGTCTTGGAACAGTTTTCAGTTAGTCCCGTCAAGTCAGACTGGTGATGCCAAGGGCTTTCTTGGTCTTGTTTGATAGGAGAAGTCATTGACTGTGTGGACATCGCGCTCGGGAGTCTCGCAACGAATGAAACTCCGTCAGCGCTCACCAAGAGCCAGAGTCTTTCCCAGACCAAAATAGGAATAATTTTTCTAGCCCAAGGCCTGGATGCAATCTCGGAGCGTCAAGAATCTGCTGCTCAAGTACGAAAGCTATCTTCTCGGATGGTTACTGACAAAACTTTACCATAGTTTGCAATTAGTCTTCGCAGCTGTGATTGGGACAGTTGAGGAGATTCGAAAGCCTTCTTGACTCGTGCAAAATCTTGTCCGCTTTGCCAGCAAGATACGGTAATGAGCTGACCAAAAGTTGAAATCCAAAGAGGTCAGTCGTTTTGTTCCCTAAAATCCTGCCGTCACTTCCTGATTGACGAGGCGAGTGGTAAACAAAGCTTCCTCGGTCGAACCACTCATGTTGGACAAAAAAGTCCCGTTACCGACGACGACGCTAGGGCCCAAGAGTAGTTGCTGATTCAGATGATCCAGAGCGACCCTTTTCTGTCTTGAAGACTTTGCCAGAAGGTAAACCGCACATGAGGTAAAAATGAACACGACAGCCGACGGATCTGTGTCTTCGGGACGAGATTCCACGGTCATTGCACAAAGTGCCGGTTACGGCAATGACGGTTGGACGACCATGAGCTCCTACAGCCAAAGTCCATACGATGCAAGTCCAATGAATGACTATATTGGCTTTGAATCCTTTGTACCTCATTCACCACCGCGGCATCAGCATCAGCATCATCATCAGCACCAAGAACAACAACAACAACAACAACAACAACGACAACCGATGATACCGCATTCGGCACCAATGGGACATCACCAGTTGCCGATGCTTATCACTACATGGCCAAGTCAATTGACAAATCCCAACACTGTGTCCGGAAGTCTCTCTGCCCCTCCCCTTCCTGCTTCACCAGTGTCCCGGATACCGCCCACGATAGAAGCCCCAAAGCTACCAAGCCAAGTAGAAAAGGGCCGCAAAACTTTGACAACGGAGCAGAAGAGGCGCATGTGTCAATTTCACGAGGACCATCCAGGCACAAGACAAGCCGATATTGGTCGAGAATTCGGCGTAGAGCGCAGGTGAGTCCAGTTGTGCAAGAAAGAGTGTTATTTTCTTCACCCCCCCCTTCCCAGTTCGCCACTGACTGCCATTCTACAGCACGGTATCAAAAGTATTGAGAAAGAAGGACCAGTTTCTAAAGAGAGAACAAGAGCCGGATCCAGCCACGGTGAAACGGAATGGCAAGTCCAAAAACCCCGATTTCGATAGAACATTGAGCGTCCACGTCCGTCGTCAGCAGCAATCCGGATTTGAGATTAAAGACGAGCACATCATGGAACAGGCTAGATTGTTTGCGTATGCCAGTGAGAATCAGGACACAATCCTTGCTAGTCTCACGAGTAGTTGGCTACAAAAATTCAAGCAGAAACATGGGTTCGGCACAGACAGGGTCCTTCGACGTGAATCAGAAACAAACATTTCCGACAATACTCGAGGGACAGATTCTCAAAACAAGGAACCGAGCACGACACCAAACGAAATATCTCCAGCGTCCCCAACTCACCCGCTGTCACCTCTGTCGGGCAGTCGAAGTGATGAGGAAGCTCGTCAAGAGCAAAGCGTGGAGTTCGTCTTCACCCATCGACACCAACACTCACAATCAACGGCATCACTCGCCAGTGACGTTCGAGACTGTGCGGCATCATCGTTTTCTGGCGGAACTCTGAGTCCAACCGACACATTTCATTTCTCACCCGACTCTAACGTCGGAGCTTTTCAGCCTGTGACAATTCGACAGGATGTGCCGCACGAGTACCACCATCGCGGCAAGCGTAGTAATACTTTCCCATCTCTTGACATTGATTTTGTCAACCAGCAAGCCTCTAGAATCAATGAGCCAATGACACCACAACTGCCCCCAAACATGGCGGCGTCCTCATCAGTCGTCGGCTCACCAGCAAATGAAATGCGGCCCAAACTTTATACGATCAACACAGGACTAACATCACCGCTAAGAGGCCATCGCAACGAAAACGAAACCGCTTCCGGCCTCATGGTCCAAACTTCGACCACGTCAGTCGAGACGTCACCCGTCTCGTACACTCAAGAAGACGCCTGTCGAGCTGCTAATACGCTGCTCAACTACCTACAGAACAGTGGCCAGCGGTTCCAGCCAAGCGATTACACCACACTTGAGAGGCTCACAAAAGAGCTCGAGATGCCCTCATATCAGAACCACTGGGCTTCCGCAGGCGGCCTGTCGCGAATACCGGAAGGAGATTCTGAAACGACTTTACGCCGCGGGTCGGCATTGATGCAAGCGACGTGAGATCTAGGACGGTTCATTCTTTTATGGCTTTGTTGGATGATACAGGAGCACAGCACACATCACAGTATAGAATTTGTGGTGGTTTTAAATTTCAACAGTCACCCGAGATAAGCCAAACCCGTCGACTGTCACTGGATCCTTCATTTTTCCTCGGGCAGTTTTCACTGCGATGCCAAATGCCTTAACTGCATCTTACTTTTTTTTCATTGCCACACACAACAAGTGAATATACACGTTCTCCACGGCAGCTATTCAACGAAGTCGCTGACATAACTTGCATCATTGAGCTCCGCGTACAACTTGCAGAGAAAACTGCGGAGGCGTTCCACTCGTTTCACCGCACCATTCATTTTGTTTTATACACGATACATTTTCATCCGCCGCGACGGGCCAAGTTACCGTAGCGGAGAGGAATGAAGAGGAGGCGACTCTATACGACCTGGCAACAGAATCCGGCAACAATCCCGCACATACACCCGTTTCACAAGAAGAAGAAGAGGATGATGACGAAGATAATCACCAGATTTCGTTGCCTCAAAGCATGGGTTATCCCGATTTGCTAGCATGTATGGTACAGCAAATGCGCGTGATCAGACCAAGGTTCATACATATCATAGGGCCAGCGCGCACACGCCCATGCGCGCATGCAAAAGAAAAATCACCATGCATAAATCCACTCCGAACATTGTGCATTCTACATACTTGCACGATAAAATGCCCTTCTCGATCCAGCAAGTCCAGGCTTTGCTTCTAGCAAAGTCAACGTTTTCCGTTTCGTCGTGGGGGAGAGGCCTATGCTATCCAAATGTGTTTATTCCAATACATATATATCCCACTCTCATGATTTCATGTTCCACTGAAGAAGTGTGATCTCCGAGAAAGAGGAGGCGAGGCATCCACACAAGTCTGGAAGCGGGCGTAAGAGGTGCAAAAGGGAGAAGACGGCAGGGAACGACGGGGCGATTAAAAGGAACGCGCCGGTCTCAAGGGGTTCGCCATTTATCGCGTATTTTTTCTTCTTTTCTTCTTTTCTATTATTTATTCCCCATTTCATAGTCGTACTTGGCTCTATTCTTATGCTCTTGCAGATTTTTTCTTTCTTTCTTTCTTCTTTTCCTTTTCCCCCGTTGTTTCTATTTCTATCTCTTTCACATGAATTGCCGCCCTGTTATTTGCCTCAAGGCATCCCGGATAGCGGCACATCTCTCTCTCTCTGTCTTTCTTTTCTTTGCTTTTCGTGTCCTCTTCTTTTCATCTTCAACGACTGCAGTTTTCGGCAATGGTCTGGTGGAACAAGGGCTTTCGAGCAGGCAGGCACACACACCTTACGCGTGTATGTGAAGTAGTTCATCGGCGCTGGCAGGCGATGACTACAAGGACCCCGGAACCATAGGCATCGATTGCCCCGGTTTTTGCATTGAATATTATTACTATCTTTTTGGAAATCATTCTGCCTAATATCTTTATAGCCTTGTTTTGTTTGACTTTGTCGTGTTCATTTTTGTGACAGAATAACCATGACGACTACCTAGGCAAAGCAGCAATGAGCAAGGAGTTTTGGATATCCAAAGGCGAAAAAAGGACTATTAAGAAAAAAAAAAAAAAAACTTAGTGCTATTTACACAAATAAAAGAAGCCTGGGTCCATGATTTTTTTTCTTTTTATTGGTTCCATGTTTTTCGTCAAAATTCACCCAGTCTCTCGTGCAATAGCTCCTCCACGCCACTCTCGTGCAGCTCGGGTATCAAGCGCACCAGGATGAGCTCCACGATGCTATACATCAAGTGCTTATTGCAATACCGATCGCCCATCACGTCAAGCAAGCCCTCTAATTCGTCCAGTATGGCTGCTTCTTCCTGCGCAGGACAAGGACCCGCCGCCGCGTTCTTCCCCAGCGCAGCAGCCCATAACCCGCCGCCAAAGTACATCCTGCCGACGCTGGAGGGCAGGAGCGCCCGGAGCGCCGTGGCAGCCCGTCTACGAAGAGCCTGGAACTCTGCGTCCGAGGACGGCGGGAACAGGGACGATGTCCCCGGGGCGTTGTTGGGGAAGAGAGAGCCCCGGAGGGTGCGAAGAAGGGACGGCAGTTGGGAAGCCGAGAAGCAGAGTTGGAGTCGATGCGAGAGCAGCCTGTTGAGTTGGACCGGTGAGCATGGATGTGAGGGATATTCTTCACGAAAGAGGAGAAAAGGCAAAAAAAAAAAAAAAAAAAAAAAAAAGTGGGATCCTTTTTGGAATGATGGAGGGGGAGGAGAGATCTTCCAAGGAAAATGGTGACAAGGGCTAGATTCGAGCGACTCGTCCTCTGCAGAGGAGCAAAAACGCTGTGACGGAGTAAAGGGGGCGTGCGTATTTCGAGGCTATTATGCATATCTTCTCTCATAATCATGAAGGGAAAGAAAGAAAAACAACGGGCAAGGATTAGTTTGGGCACAGCACTTGATGCGGTTTACTCGTCTGGGTGGACAGCTCCGTTTCCGGGAACTATTCCATCACGAATTTATCAGCCCTGTATAAGGGGGGTTGAGGTGACGAGACATGCATCTTCTTTGGCAGCCCGACGGCGCGTTAAGAGGGTGTGATGGAGGAGACCAAAAAAAAAAAAACTGAAAAAAAAAATTAAAAAAAAAAAAACACAAAGATAAAGAATAGAAGGGAAAAAAAAAAACAACGACACACCCCTCAACACCAAGACTGCCTCGGCCGTTGCTCAGCTCGCTTCAAGTTGCCGCCAAAGCTACCGGTGTGACACACGGCACAGGTTGCGTCCATCTCGACTTGATTGGAAGGGCAGATCTGCAAGTGGCTTAAGCGTACAAGGATAAATAAACCCGCTTTGGCCATATTTGAACAAAACCCCTGTGCCCTGGTCATCTCGTCTGGCGCTTAACTCGACATTCCGTTCTTGGCGGACCGGACCGGTTGACAGTATGGGTTATTACACAGCCATGATCAAGGAACCGAAAACCCGGATGCCACTTTGGATGCTCACTATTGGCCGATGACGGTGTACATGGCTCGAACCACAAGATTGAAGCACTTGCTCCGACGAGGATGGAGAATGGAACCCCCTTCATTCTCATCAAGACGCACGCATCTGCGCGCAACTGTGATGACCAGGTTCATCGTCTGCAACGCTTCTCGGACGCAGATGAGACTGGGCTACATCAGTGCAGAAGATGCCGGCTTTGCCGTCTGTTGACGTATTTCGCAATCGGAGTCACTCGAGGCGCGCGCCAAAGCATGTATGGTGACTCGGAGAATCATGCAGGACGACTTGGAGGTGATGGGAAGAATTTGAGGTGACAAGGTGACAAGGTGACAAAGAGCCAGTGGCACCGAGTGCGAACCAAAGGACAGAAACTGCAGACATAAGAGGGGGGAATTGAAAAGGTATTCTCACCTGTCAAGGACGCCATCAAACCTTGCAATTCGGCCAGGACCGTGAATGACTCCAAGTCGTAAGAGTGACAACAAGCCGTTCAGCCATGGCATTCTGGCGGGCAACTCGATGATGTTTCCGACAACTCTCCAAGCAGCGAATGAGAGGACTGGGATCTTTCGAATGGTCGGGCCATTGTCTTTTGATGGGTCAAGAACATCTTTGGCCGCCAAAGCCGAGTCTCTCGTCTCCTCGCTGAATCCCGCCGTCCTAGATGGTAGTGATGATGACATTATGACGAAATTAAACACGAGGCGTATTGTGGATATGAAAAGCATCACAAACTGAACAATGGAAACGATTAGGCCATGGACGGTCCATCTGCTCTTGTTTTTCGTGGACCGCTTCAATCCCCTCGAGGATTTGGTCTGGTTGTTCCCCTTGCCTCCTTTCTCTGTCGCACCGCGAGCAACGATGCAAATCGCCTCGTAAAGCAGCCAGGGCTGGGCGGCCTTGTTCGCAATCACATTGCCGATGATGAGTTCCGAAATAATTTGGCCAACAAGGGCCGTCAGGCACGGATTTTCTAAATCTTCTGTCGGCAGCAAGACCGTGAGGACAGCCTGGACAAGCAGTTGTCGGTACGCAGCTTCGTTTTGGAGCTGCTTCGCTGTCGTGATGGGATCGCCAGGGAGGGGGGCGGGAGACAAGAACGGTAACGGCCAAAGGGCATGGTACGCCTCCCGACCGTTTATCGGAACGGTGCGGCAAGGCTGGTCATGATGTGTCGATCGGTAGACTGGTGTGTTCGTTAGCGCAACCAAGCAGACAGGTAGTATGCTTTTTTTTTTCTGAGGGAAAAAAAGAAAAGAAAAGAAAAGAAAAGAAAAAAGAAAAAGAAAAAGCCAATGACTCGTCGAGACTCGTCCGTCGCTCACGTTTAATATGTTTGTCTAGAAGCTCTGGTATTTCATGGAACATGAGACTCTCCAAGTCAACGTCCCGGAGCCGTTGTTCTATTGCCCGCGTGCAATGCGCTATGACATGCACAATCTCAGCAACAAAGGTCTCGTCGGGCGTGATTTTGTTGTACCAGGCCTGCACAAACTCGCGCAGTACAATAGCCAGAAAGGCATAGAGCTGCAGATCTACATCGTTTCGACTCGTCAGAGGCGGTAGAAGCTCATCGATACGCGCCTGCGAATCCCTCCCCTTGTCGCCTGGTTCGTGAGAAAGGAAGACCTTGCGGATCAGAGCCTCCGTGGCTCGATCGGACAGCGGGTCGATGGAGGGCTGGCGATGGTGTCGACGTCCTGCCGGAGTGCGGACAGGGGCAGATGGTGTCTTTGGATGATCCGAGTTGTCTCGCGCAATTCCGGACTGAGCTTGCAGAGGCTGAGGAGCAGCGGCCGTCGTCATGGCCAGAGGTGACGGGGTGATGGATTGACGGAGTGACGGAGTGACAGAGTGAACGACGATCCGACTAGTTGGACATGCTAGATGGAGGCAGATTCTGTCTGATGATTGCCAGACCTATCGAGAGCCTCAGAGCGGCTGGCCACATTCAAGCAAAATTCACACACAGAAAGGCCATCAATACCCCTCGTCGTTAGCGATGGTGGTCTCGTGGCGACGTGTCGAGCTGCGGCGAGGTCGTGGGTTGCAGAATATCTGTATGCAAGTTAAAACACCATGGAAACATTGATGATGGAAGTTGAGCATGTCACGGCACATGCTGGTGGGTGGTGATGGTGATGGGGTGGTTGATGAATTGACGTTGAAATGGACCCCGCCGTCGCGTACGTGCCTGGCGCATTTCAGACAATGTCTACTCGGCGCGGGGCTGCGGCGCAGTACTGCGTGTGGTCTCGCTGGTATCTGGGGCAACAACGCCTGGCCGCAACAAACTTGACCAGACGCCAAAACGCCAAAACGCCAAACGCCGAAACGCCGCTTCCCACAGCATTAAGGGCCAAGTCCCCTGCCATGGGATCAATGCTTCGTCTGGCTCTGAACATGGTCTATTCAAACTATCTGCTGAGCGGAAGCATCCTTCATTGTACATGCAATTACACTATGGGTACACAAGTTCCTTTGCCATCCAGCATCACGCCGCCTTGGACTCTTTGGTTGCTGCCTCGTATCTATCCATCTCGTTAGCTGCAAGTTCATAGGGCCGGTATCAGGGCGGAATAAAATCAAAATGCGCATCGAGGGCGTACCTCTTGCCTCGAAAGGCCCACACCCCCCAGTTGCCACAGCTAATGTCTTGCGGATCCATGTCATTCAGATCCCACCTCAAGCTGCGGAAAATATTTTCACCTGGCTCTAGGAGCACATCGAATTCGCCACCAGACTTCTTGTGCACCCATTCGACATCTCGCTCGAGATCAAACTGTGTGTATCCCGTGGATATGATTGGCACCTTGGTCTCCAGGAGCAGTGGCAGAGTTTCTTCCCACTCATGACTGCTTGCGGGGTGACCCAGACCAGGGTGAAACAGGACAAAACAATCAAAGTATGGATCGTACGGTGCGAAATGACCAGTCTGGTGGATGGTGTGGTAGTAGTCGACGATTGTACTAATCTTCATCTTGTACCAAACCCGGTCCTCAACAATAGCGCCGAACGGGTTCGACGGTGTGCGTTCCGGCAGAGGAAATTCGTCATCACGGTTGGCCATGCTCTCGGGACCGATAAAGACCAGGTGAAGTCGAGATTCGGGGAACAGATGAGCCAATTGTACCCAAGTGGCCCGGGGCAGTGACGACTCGGCTCGAGCGCCAAGGATGAAGACCCGTACAGGAGGGGGCTCGGGCCGAAGCTGATTCACACTGTCGCCGCGACCATTCTTGGGCGGATGTAAATTGTATCTCAACGCTGGATTCATCATCATCATCAGCATCATCATCAGTCAATGTGTAAAAAAAAAAAAAAAAGGTTCATCCTGGACGGGAAATCTGTACTCACCACTGAAGCTCTTCAAGCCCTCGACTGTAAGTCGTTCTCCTTTCTTTATGCTGTACGGGCTGAGTTCGTGAAGAACACTTCCGATAGTAACAGGGTAAGTGAGGAGGCGGGTGATTTGCCTCATGGACCGATCCGAGTCAACAGCCGCAAACTCGCGAGTGTACATAAAAGTATCCCAATTCGTCATGTTCACAGAGGCTTCATCGAGCTGCAAATCCGGGAGGTTTCCTTCGTGAAAGACACGTCCGGATCTGAGGTCGTGATCATCCTCGTTGATCTGACGAAGCGTATCACAGATTTTCAAGTGCTCCTCGTAGTGATCCATCCAATGCTCCTTGCTGCAGTACATGGGAAATCCGCAGTCGGGACATTCAAAGTCGACATGGGCGGGGGGCATGCTGCCGCCGGCTTCCGTCGAAATATCAACTTTTGGCGCCACTGTAGGTAGCTTCGTCGGCTTGTGATCGGGATGAGGGCAGTATGCATGTTGCCTCATGAAGGCTGCCCGGCGGCGAAACTCGGGCACTGGCGACGAGGAGAAGGGGTGAAAAAGATCGTCTTGGTTTAGTCGCAGACGGGATGACGGGGGATTTTGCTCAGATGCCGCTGCTGCTTCCGTGTCGGATTTTGTGCTCGCGGTAAAAAAACAGCGCGAGCCTGAAGCCGGCTGATGTCGATTCGATCGGGACGCCCGCGTCGTGCTCAGTCGCGCACAGTGGCCAGCATGTCGAAGAGATGGAAGAGATGCCTGCAGAGGCCATGTTGACGGAGTCTGTCGACAAAGGGCTGCAGAACAGCGACCACAAAAGCTGGACGCGGCTCTACGCAGCATGGGCTCCATGGTTGAGGTAATGTGCCTGCAGATGCCAGCTCAAGGGCCGGTTCTGTGGTTCTGCTGTCCTGCTGTCCTGCCGTTTCTCAAGACGAGGAACAAGTCCAAAGGGGCAGTTGATAATTCAAGAGTCAAGACTCAAAAGTCAAAACGGTCAGGTTGGAGAGCTTCCCGAGTCCCACTCCCGATGCGCCGCATTAATGGTTCCTCCACTAGCCCGAAGCCTCCCACCTACCACAACATCGAAAGGCACAAGTTTCGGAGCTCAACCTTGCTCCAGCTTTTGACACCACTACCAAAAAAAATCAAATTGGAAAAATCAACAAAATCCACGCCGACGCCCACATTGGCCATCCAAGCCTCGTGAAGCCGCGCAGGCTGGACTGCGCTCAGCTTGGATCATGGCGACTACTTCCAACATGTTCCTGTATTCACTGACGGTCCAGCCACCAAATCATGTCGTTCAGGCGGTGCTGGGCCAGTTTGCAGGAACAAAGGAACAGCTCATCATCACCGGCGCGGGTTCGCAGCTGACGCTTTTACGACCTGATCCTTCCTTGGGAAAGGTCACAACTGTGTTATCTCACAACATATTTGGCATCATCCGATCTCTTGCGGCTTTTAGGCTGGCGGGCAGCAATAAAGGTACGAAATTTGTCATCCTCCCCTGCCATTCCGGTCCAAGCGTGACTGGTTCCCCCCTTTCTTCTCTCTCTCTCTCTCT
>AFRA01000692.1:0-19534 GCA_000223055.1 Claviceps fusiformis PRL 1980
TTTCTTTCTTTCTTTAATTCTTTAAAAAAATGAGTTTCGTCGTGCTTTGACAACGTGGGCTAAAACTTTCGCGTTACTTGCTTCATATAATAGGGTCTTTATGGAGAGCGCGTTGGCGCCTTCTCTCTCGTCTGCGCTGACGCCGCCGAGAAGAAGATTGTCGATTCTCAGCTCAAGATTCTCATCCGTCCTTTGTACTCTAACCCTCCCATTCATGGCGCTCGTATCGCCACTGAGATCCTGAGTAGCCCGAAGCTATACAAGCAATGGCTCGACGAGGTCAAGGGTATGGCTGACCGCATCATCACTATGCGCGCTCTCCTAAAACAGAACCTGGAGAAGTTGGGCTCCAAGCACGACTGGTCGCACATCACAAGCCAGATTGGCATGTTTGCTTATACAGGTCTGACTGCCGAGGAGATGGAGAGACTTTCCAAGGAGTTTTCGGTCTATGCCACTAAAGATGGTCGCATTTCCGTTGCCGGTATCACGTCCGAGAATGTGGGCCGATTGGCCGAGGCCATTTACAACGTCAAGGGTTAATCGTTTAAACACACACGCAGACACACACACAAACGCCTTGTTTTGGAAGGAAAGTTTATATTTCTTTCTTTTCAGTCAAGTCCATCCAGCTACCGAAGATAATGCTTACTGAACGTCAGTACCTTCGCGTGTTTTCAAAATGGCGCACTGGAAGAGATACATACTCGCGGACCAGCCCTGTCTCGTTTGTTCAGCTTTTGTTGTCGACTTGTATATAGTCCACCATGCCCAACATTCAAGACATGTACTTATAGCTCGAAAAAGAAAATAGATGTGACACAGACACGGGAAAGACGTCCATACTGCTTTAAAAGGGCCAGATGTTTTCCTTTTCTTCAACTAGGCCAGTGATGCTGTCTAGCCAAACTCGTAGACAGTAATACACAAACGACAACCGCCATCTCCATTTCTTAGAGCTTCTGTTCGAGTCGATCTAGGTCTTTCTTCACGTCTTCCATCTGACTTTCCATATCACGATAGGCCTTGGCCATCTCTCTCATCTTCTTCTCCTTATCTCTGTCTGATTCGACGCCAACGCCATATTCGGCAAGTTCTGCTTGCAGACCGCGTAGTTGCTCCGTCGCACGGATTTGCGCGTCCTTTAGATGAGAGGAATAGTTGGTGAGCGCAGTGATGGTCTCTGGCGAATACATGTCTTTGCTGATGGTGTTCAGGGTATTTTTCGCGTCAATTTCTGCAAGTTGGGAGTTTTGAGAAACGTCCAAGGCTTGGAGCTCGAGTCTTCTCGAGGCAAGTCCGTGCTTGGATTCAAGAGTCCGAACCAGCAGCGTCAATGTCTGCGTGTACGAGTGCAAAAGCTTTGTCAGCGACCCGAGGGCCTCTAGGCGACGTGCGGCCAGAGCAGATCTCGCTTCGGAGAGTTTGCCGGCCAGGGCGGCAAAATCGGCGGGCAGGGATGGGAT
Source organism: Claviceps fusiformis PRL 1980 (assembly GCA_000223055.1). Lineage (NCBI taxonomy): Eukaryota > Fungi > Ascomycota > Sordariomycetes > Hypocreales > Clavicipitaceae > Claviceps > Claviceps fusiformis. The sequence continues at coordinate 1,467 of AFRA01000692.1, forward strand.
GTGACGATGAAGAAACGAAGGGTTTGTCGATGGGTGCGCAATCCGGGCGAGGTCGAGCGCTGAGGCGTGCAGATTGGCAGAAACCAGAGCACCCAGCTCGGGGAGATGCTTCTCCAGCTCGGAAAGGGGCGGGCACGAAAGCGCCGTCATGGCGTCTACATTGTCCGGGACAGTGTATTGGTCGTCATTGTTGAGGAGAGAAGGCAGCAGGACGAGAAGATCTGCCAGAGGCCCTGCTGGTTCTGGCTCCGGTGCTGCCTTGAGTCCAGTTACGGCGGTTTTTGTCCCTTCGGGCGGACGTTTGGATGTAGCCTCAGGAAGTGACACGGTGCTTATGGCCCTCTCTAGCAGATGAGCTTTTGCGTGATTGATGCGAGCGTGATGCAAATCCTATATGTAGGTGGAACAGCAACGGGAGGAAGGAAGGAAGAAAAAAAAAAAAGACATGACACACGTTAGAACCCTAACAACCTTTGACATTTTATTATTCTATAACGTGAAGGTTTACTCAATGTTTTCTTTCTCTTCCTTTAATTTGCCCCCTGCATCACGATAGATGAATGGATGGGTGTGGAAGGACTTCTCACAGCAGCCGCAGTCGAATGGCCAGTACCGCCGAGAGGCGACTGGAAAAAGCTCAATTAAGGGGTGTGGTTCGTCACAGTCACTCCGCCAGACGACGTACCTGTTGTACAGCGTCTCGTTCTGCAGTGGAATCATCGTACTTGGTCGATCCGTCTGGGTTCAAGGCTTTTTCCAGCAGCATCTGGTACAGCTTGGCAAATCCCGGGTTGTCTCGGATGGTTTGCTCATCCACTGGTGGCAACATTGTCCTGCAGGACTCGTCATTGAATAGAGAAGCTTTGCCGTTTGCTTTGATTTCCTCGTCTTTTTTTTCTTCTTATTCTTTTGTCGTAGGTGGGAGAGGGGGCTTAATCTTTAGGGGATGGGATATGAAGCACGAAGAGTGAGGAAATAAAACGAGCAGGGGATGGAGTGAGTCTCCACCCACTGACACTCTTCTTCGAGCTCTTTGGTCACGGACGCGCCGCGCAGTCACCTGACCTGATGCAAACCTCCTGGAATTCTTTGGGGAAGGCGAAAGTAAGGTAAACAAAAAAAAAGTGAGTATTCGAGTGCCAATATTTCTAAAATCGCAACTATACGACCCAGCAGTCCTCAAATGCATTGATATGAGACATCTCGGCGAAAGAAAAGTCTGCAATTCTTTATTTGTTCGTTAATTTAATTGATTCAGGTTGGCCAGCTCAGCCGGGTATTCCAACAACAAGACGAAAAAAAAAAGATGTGGACAGCTGCTCCGTTCAGCTGCGTTTCACGAGCCGTCGCATCTCTTTCCACAAAGCGTGTATCGGCCGCTTTTCAAACCAAGATACCATCATCATCATCATATACAACACCATCGAATACCTCGCCGAATTTGCCCTTTCTACCGATTACAACACTACGAAGAATAACACGGCATCCGAGTTGCGATGGAGCTCGTGATGCTATGTCCTTGTCACGAACATTTACGACAACGCCGCCTCAACATACCAAGACGATTAAACCCCACCGGCTGCCCACCGATCTAATTCCTCCATATCCGTACGGAGAGCGCCGGGTCTATAAACAATCCAACCGTGGCCTCTACGGCAGTGCTCGCATCCGGTTCGGTAATAACGTCGCGGAGAAGCACCAGAATAAATCTCGTCGGTTCTGGCGTCCAAACGTCCATGTCAAGGCATTCTTCTCGCCCGCACTGGGCGCTCGTGTCAAGACACGACTGACGCTTCGGGTACTGAAGACGATTCGTCGAGAGGGCGGCATTGAGAACTATCTTCTCAAAAGCAAGCCAGCGCGTATCAAGGAGCTTGGACCTGGCGGTTGGAACCTGCGCTGGATTCTGATGCAGACGCAAGCCATTCAGCATCAGCTCAACGAAGAGAGAGCCTCGTTGGGGCTGCCAACGAAGCCTATTGAAAACAGAGACGATATTGTACAGTTTGCGCTCGATTATGCTACTCCCGGACCGCTGAGTATGCGAAGCAGAGGAACGTTGGGGGAAATGCGAGCTGCCGTAGCTGATTCTTTTGTTCTGGGAGACGATAGCATGGCAGAGCTCGAGGGTATTGAAGAGCTCTCGGACGAGGCAGAACTTGAACTTCTTCAAGAATTTGAAAAGGACGATGAGGCTAAAGCTTTGGATGCCAAGTCGTCATGACCCATTTAGACCCCCACCGTCTCATGTATATTTAGTCGCCAGATCATCCATTGAATCAAAAAAATACAGCCATTTTCTACTTTTCATCGAGAGCTGTTTTTAAAGCCACAAAAAAAAAAGAAAGAAAGAAAGAACGAACGAACGAACGAAAGGTAAGAACGGAAGAAAAAGAGACAACACGGAAAGTGTGGTGCACATCTTATAAAGAGCCTTGGTTGCAGACCCCTCTAAATTATTTCTTTTCACATCTGTCCTTCTAAAAACGCAAATCCCATCCAATTTTCGGTCCTACCTTGGGAAGCTCTTCAGCAACGCTTTGTACATCCTTATCACCACGGCCACTCAGGCAAATAACAAGATCTTGATCCTTCTTCATCGTCTTGGCCAACTCGATGGCACCATAAATACCGTGAGCAGTTTCAAGGGCCGGAATGATACCCTCTAGTTGACTCATTAACCGGAACCCTTGGAAGGCCTGAGCATCTGTCACAGCAACGAATTCGGCTCGTTGACTGTCTTTCCACGAGCTGAGCTCTGGGCCGACTCCTGGGTAATCTAGACCGGCCGACACAGAATGTGTTTCCAAGATCTGGCCATTGCCATCCTGCAAAACATATGTCTTTACTCCATGAAGGACGCCCTTTGTGCCTCCAGATAAGGTAGCACTGTGTCGCCCAGTTTCGACTCCGTCTCCACCAGCTTCAACTCCGAGAAGCTTTACTGACAGATCTTTCGAAAACGGATAGAATATGCCGGTAGCATTGCTACCTCCGCCCACACACGCGACAACTGCATCCGGGAGCTTGCCTCGTTTTTCCAACATTTGCTCTTTGGTCTCGTTACCAATGACAGACTGGAATGTTCGAACAATGGTCGGGAAGGGATGAGGGCCAATTGCTGAGCCGATGATGTAATGCGTGGTGTCAAGATCAATGACCCAAGCCCGAAGAGCTTCGTTCACCGCATCACGGAGTGTCTTGCTACCGGCCTCAACGGCCACGACTTTCGCGCCTAATAATTTCATGCGAAAGACATTGAGAGCTTGGCGCCGAACGTCTTCCTGTGATAAACGTCAGTCAGCCTCTTTCTGTTAGACGATGGCTGGGCTCGAGAAGTAGACTACTCACAGCTCCCATGTATACGGTGCATTCCATGCCAAACTTGGCGCAAATTGTTGCTGTTGCAACACCGTGCTGTCCGGCGCCAGTCTCCGCGATGATCTTGGTTTTGCCCAGACGCTTCGCCAAAAGAAGCTGACCTAGGGCATTGTTGATCTTGTGGCTGCCCGTATGGTTAAGATCCTCTCTCTTAAGCCAAATCGTAGCGCCGCCTGCATGTTGGGTCAATCTGTCCGCCACGTGCAGGCGAGACGGTCGTCCCATATAGTCATAGTAAGACTGGTACTCTTTCCAGAATTCTGGATCGTCCTTGATCTGGTTGAAGCCCTCCTCGAGCTGAGAAAGGCAGTCCATCAAGCTCTCGGGCACATACTGACCACCAAATTCGCCAAACCTCTCGGGTATTTTACCGTGCAGCGCCGCGAGCTGGGCAACAAGAGCGCTATCTTGTTCAGCTGTGATACGATCACCATCGGTTATGACGGCATCAACGGTGACTTTATCCCCAGAGGGCTCTGTCGCAGCGCTGATGGCTTCAACAACACCGACTTCACGGTTAAACTCGTCTTGGGGTAGAGAGTCGCGGCCGCACAGGTAAGAACAGTATTTCTCGACATCGTTAGGACCTTGACCGGGGGCGGCTTTCTGCAATGTGTGGATTATTTGACTTCCGACGACGACTCCATCAGCAATGTTCGCAATGCTGAGATAGTGTTCGTGGGTGCTGACACCGAAGCCAACAGCAGCTGGTTTGTTGTTGCTATACTTCTTGACACGATCGAGAAGAGCAGGCAAGCTTGCGTTGAGGGATCCCAAAGCACCTGTGACACCCTGTCGGGAAACAACATATATGAAGGAGTCTGCCAATTGGCACAGAATCTTCATGCGGGAATCTGATGTGGCAGGAGCGATGAGTGGGACATATGACAAGCTGTCGAGAGATGGTCAGTCAGTGAGCGAAGACGCGAATATTTGAGCCCAAAAGGTATCATCGACCACGTACTTGCCCTTGGTGCAAAGTTTGCGAAATGAAATTGCTTCTTCTGGGGGCAGATCCACGACAATAAAGCCATTGACGCCGACCGCCTGGCAGTCTTGGAGTAGACGTTCCTCTCCATACCGCAATAAGGGGTTATAGTATCCCATGAGCAGGACCGGAGCCTTCAGGCCTTGGTCTCGAGCCTTCTTCACCATGGCCAAAGTGGTTTCAATTGAAACCCCATGTTCGAGGGCAACCTAGCACGAACAGTCAGCCATCATCTTCCATGAGGATGGGGCTAAACAAGGCTTAATGGGTCTACGTGGGACGTCGCACTGTATTTGCTGTTTGGATAGTTGGTCCGTCGGCAATTGGGTCGGTGAAGGGCACTCCGAGTTCAAGAATGTCTGCAGCGGAGGATATCTGTCAGCCTGACCACCAGGCGTGGGAGTAGGCACGTTAAGGATGTATTTCGGGTTGTCATTACCTGCACCGCCCTTTTCCATCGCCAGAAGGATGTCGGCCGTATCTTGGGGTGCTGGGAACCCAGCAGTCACATAAGTGACCAGTGCCGCCTATTGAAAAGTCCAAAGCGTCAGAGATTGTATTTTGAACATGGCTGGCTATTGCTTCACAGGAAGAGGCATAGCCGGAGCCAGTAGAGCAGGGATGGCCAAAGAACTTGGACGAACCCTTTTCTGTGCCTGGCACCGCTGAAATGTTTGCTTTATTCGGTCCATGGTTGCAAAGGAAAAGAAAAAGACTCGCTCAAGTGCTGATGGATAAATGAGCTGGGCAAAGGATGGAAGGTAGAAAATGATAGCGTGAGATGGGGAATCGAAAGCATTCAGAGTGGCGGCGTCAAGTCCCTTATGAAAGTCGGGGAGCGGCGCAGAAATTCTCAATTGCTCTAACTTATTAGTGCTGTCCGCCGGTGACGCAACAGCCAGCCTGGCGGTGCTGCCGTGCCAGCCTCCGCCTCCGCCTCCGCCTGCACGTTTTTATGCCCCTGCCAGTTTTTAAAAGCTAGCGCATGCAGGTATGCAAGAATCCTGGCACCCGCATCTGCAGCCTTGCATGCACACCACCTCGGACTTACCCAAAGCAGTAAAGCCACCTGCAGCGACTCGCGACTAATGCAGGCTCCGAATCCCTGAGCCCAGCGTCTAAATAAACGCAAAGCTTCAATGTGATCCATGAAATTGGATTTCTATACGGAGCACCATCAGTACGAGCAGCAAGCTGCATCGGCAACGTTCTTACTTCTGCACGTGTTGCGCGATTCCAAACCGCAGCATTGCTTATCCATTCAAAAGAAGCCGAACGAGCCATGTACATGTTCAAGGATGCAAGCCCCCATGCTTTTAACATGATTGCAACAGCGTTTTGTAATCAATCTCCATTCTCGAGCCAGCGGACTGGAACCCGATCTTTTAGTATGATTCTTCTGCATTTATCTTACACTTGTATGACAATGAAGTCACTCCATCCCGTCTTGACGGTTTTTGTCCTCTTTCTTTCCTTCTTCTTTTTTCCCTCCTTTGCTCTATGCTATATACACATGTTGGAGGTCATCTTTTAGTAACGGCCTTTGAACTCATGGTGACTAAAGTCAGTGCTTGGTAGCTCTTGAGAATTGAAAATCCGAACACGATTTCCAGCACCATGATCGAAAGGATTTTCCTTTTCGCTGGCTGTATTCGAATCGTTCTCGTCCTGTCGCCCGGCCATCGCCATGCCAGCCAGGGTCCGACTCAATCCGAGCAGGACAACGATGACGTACAGAAGCAGTATGCCCGTAGAAATGAGCGCCTCTTGAAGTAGGCTATTCATGAGCCAGTTGGTAACTTTACTCACGGCTCCAGACACTTCATCCGTGGTGACCGAGGACGGAGATGCGAGAAAGTTCTTGAGGCCGGAGTCGCCCGATTCACTCGCCTGAGCTCCCGAGCTAAATATGTCAGTTTCAAATAATGGAAAGTCCACATGTGCATGGTTGTGTACCCAAGTGAGTCCCTTTTGTACACTCTCGATCTTGAGTCCAATCACACAGTGCAAGACGGCTTTGATGGGGTTGAGGAGAATCGTGCCGTTAAAAACTGTCTCCAAGCCTTTCTGCAGGCCGTCGACGAATACATTTATGGTATTGTTGACGGCGTCGGTAGCATTCGCCACATATCCGAGCACGTCTTTGTTGACGTCGTCATTCAGACCCTTTATGACGCCGTTGGCGTCAGTCGCCCACTGGGTGGACGCCTGTTCCAGTTTATGTACGACGTCGTCCGCGAATGCGCCTACTTGCCCTGCTATCTCAGGTACTTCTTTCTGGATGGCCCTCAATACGATGTATTGGCAGAAACATGAAAAGAAGCCTGCCATGGCGAGAGATAGGACGAACATTGCCGGGGGCGAAGTGGCATAAGCAACACACCATCTGACAAGGACCTGCCGCTTGCCCTTGAACCTGGAAGCCAACTTGATGCCACAGGCCGCGGTAAATGATCTCGATGCAATGTATACCACATCTAGAGAGTCGTACTGGTGTTTCTCGGCGAGCCTAGCATGTTTTTCTTGTCGTCGCCATCCCCGAATTTCCATCCAGGTCATTGGCGCAATGGCAGCAACAGCAAGCGCTGACAGTATCACGATAAACGTGACCCTGGCTCTGTGGATCAACTTGAAAAGCTTGTCAAAGAAGCTGCTCAGTTTATCGTTATTCGAACAGAACTGCATTTGCTGTTTCTGCGCGAGAGGGAAAACCTGCTTGTCGAATTTGTATGCGCCATAAGTTTGATTCATGGCCTTTCGGGCAAAGTTGAACGGTATGGATATGGCTTGCCTCGTCAAGTTTTGTACTTGGTCGAAATCCGGCAGTTTTTTATTAAGCTCCTGCACGTCCTTGACGAAATCACTCGCGTTGATGTTGATGCCTTTTAAATCGTTGATTGGTTGAGTAAAGTCAACTTTTGGTATGTCAAGATTAAACTTCCCAAATATCGCGTCTTGCACTCCTTTAGTCACAGTGTTGATGCCATTCTCGAGCCCTCCTGCAATGGTTTTGATCTCCGAAGTGGCTTTGTCGGTTACCTTGTTGATAATGGCGGTGACATCCTTTGTCATGGACGCTACCACCTCTAAGCTCGCATGTACCAAAGCCGTGATTAAGCACACGTAGGTAGCAGTAAGAAAATTGATGTAGAACATGATGATCTCTTCAACACCGAGCATTATCAAATCCAAGACCTTGACCATGGCGTGCACAGCTTTCTCAATGCCGGATGCTGCTAGGCTGTTGACACCAACAGAGAGATAATGTGGCATAGACGCCATGGCACTTCCCACGTCCTCGACCTTTGTGCAAGCGGATAGAGCACGAGATTTGGCGTCCCCGACATTGTCATCCAATTGTGCTAAAAGCAGGATGATGCGAACGAGGACGAGGACAAGAAGAATGGTCCACCTGTTCAGCCATATTTGGGATAGCCGAGACTGCAACCCTAGATAAGGCGTTATAGAGGAGGCCTGGTGTCGCATCTTGACCACATGCTGTATTCTGTCTGCGTCGAGTGAACTCGAATCGAGTAATCGAGGCACGTCTGGGCACGACGGTGGCGGTAGTCGATTTCTTGAAGACATCCTGACTCTATGAGTGAGGATGACGACCCAAGGGCTTGTCGAGTCGAAGAATAAGGGCTCGTCTCAAAGATTGTAAGATAGGGGATGTAAGAAGACTAGTAGGTAAACGCCAAGCAACTTGACCGCCGAGTAGAGTGCCGGGCTGTCATGTAGTCGCTTGGAAATTGTTGAATTATAATACTTTTTTTTTTTTAAAAAAAAAAAACCCCTTTAAACACAAAAAGTTTGTAGTATATAGAATATGAAGTGAGGAACAGTCGAAAGATTGCGCGGGAGATAGGTGGTTCACGGGAGATATGTGACGGCGTTCTTGTTCACATTAGCTTGATGGGAAAGCTGGGTAGGTAATAGGTATGCAAGTCGAGGAGGATACAGCACCTGAGCAGTGAAGACACAAACAATCAAACGCCGACGGGAACATGTTTGGGACACAAGGCATCGACCCAAGACAGGCGAACGGGGCACTGCCTTTCAACTATCGCTCTTGTTAACCTTGATTCAATGGATGAATCGCGAATGCGATCAACATTGAAGCCACACTCCGTCGTCTCCTTGTCTTTATGCAGCACCTGAAGTGGGGCGCGGTTCCTAAGCGCCCACTCGCAGAAGAAAGGAGATCCAGTCGAGTCAAAGGAAACATGGTTATCTCTCACACAGCGCTTATTTTGGGACAAAGAAAGCCTGTCGTTGAACTGTGTGATACGCCTTTGATACAGTTGCTCAGACCTGGCAGTGGGCACGGGTATTGTTGCGAAGCCAGGAAAAAGATGAACACATGGTCTGCCATGTGTAGTATTCGTCATCAGCCTCACTTCAAATCACTTTGGTCTCAGCACGAAGCAAGCGAACAAGCTGACCCTGTCACGCACCGACAATGGCATTGTTTCTATTGTCCCGCTGCGCAGCAGAACTCGATTGACCTCTGCGATGAAATGCCCGCACAAGAGCGTGGCGACCAACTACATCGGGCTGATTTAATGCAGTATCTATAACAAAATATACACAAATATGTATGTGTATGTATGTACTAGCCGCTTGCCGGGGATCTGCATGTGTCAAGATAATACTGTGGCGAAAGGTTTATTGGCTGGTTCCCGCGGTTAGCATTCATGAGCGTGGCGTGGTAGTGCTCCGCTTTTGCTCGTGGTGGCCAGAAATCACAAAGAACCGGCGCATAATCTGCTTGAAGCGCCACGAAATCCGACCTCAGACCGCAGGGAAACACCAAGTGGGCGAAAGAGAATTTTTTTTGCGTGCTGGCATGTGCGGTCGCTGCCTGACGACAAGAAAATGTCACAGACCGTCGTACTATATGTACGTTGGTGCGGTTCATGTACTTATGACGTGGTGGTTTGGAGACTTCGATCGAGGAGGGCTAAGTAGGTGCCTAGGTAGCTTCCAGTCAGCATTCAAGAATCCGAACAGCGATAAAAGAAATGTGGATAAGCAAAATGGTGCAGCCTTCTCGGCATCAAGAGGATAAGTTGAGGTGTTTGGCGATTGTCTGGTGAATAGCAGCACACTCACCGCCTTTCTTTCGTCTAGTCTACTTAGTCTGGTCTGTGGTCTGGTATTGCAGGTATATCCAAAAGGACAGTGGTACTACAGCGGTATGACACATGGTTGCCTCGCGATGGTTAATCGCTGAGGAATGGAGTCTGGTATCATTAACATGCATACATACATACTATACGTATTTTCTCGTTCTCACCCTGTGTCTCTTCTTCGATCCTGTACCATCTGAATACTTGATTCACAATTTCCCCGTGGCGCACCCAAGTTGCCGATTGCTGTCGCTGTGCTAGTCAAGAGAATCAAGAGGCTTGAAGAAGTTGTGCTAATACAACGTCACTCGTTTATCCGCTGCAATCTACCCAAGGCCGAGTACGTAGCTGTCTTTAATTCTTTGGCCATCCATCAACCAGACTTTCCTTCCCATTCCTACCTAGTAGGTGAAAATGATTCATGAATGCCCTAATTTGTCATCATCAACCCACTCTGTGCTTACAAAACGCGTGCTTTCACAACGATACCCCTTCGGATCTCAAGGCAAAAACAGTTAAATTCAGTGTCGACCCTACGCAAAACAGCTATTCTAGTACATATTGCCAAGTCGCGCTTGATCGAAAAGCTCTGTTCAACGTAGTTGGCGCGCTCCGCAAGAGAAAGGCCATTGAAGAACCATCGTCAAACCAAACAAATGATTTCTTGAGTGCAAAACCGGAACGCCCTTGTCGTCAATATCAAGTCTTGTCAACGCACATCATCACACTGATGATGCACCAAAAGTGTTCTCGCCCGAGTAGGTGATGTAAAGGAACCTATTCACGTTCGGATTAGAAGATGCTGCAATCATGGGAGAGCTCTAGAGAAAATACGAGTCCACCTACCCATCTTCGTCTTTGTGTTCTTCGTAAATACTGCTCATGAGCGCCGCGGTCGGCGGAAGCACCTCGTCCACAAAAATAAATATGGCCTTCTCTGGGGACAGCTTGATTCTCTTGCGAATGACATAAACGAACTGACCGACCGTCAAGTCGGATGGTACCAGGTATTTCTTTTTGTCAATAGTGGCAATGTCGCTCTTTTCGACCTTCTCGCAGATGACCTATATCATGAAACCAGCGTCAGCAGTGTTGAAGCCCATATAAATGAAGGGGAATAAAGGCAAGATTGCCAGAGAAAGAGCGATGTCTGGTCGCAGTTCACATTCATTGTCAAGACGAAGATCTATCGGATAGACAAGGAAATGACTTACGGGAATGCGGTCCGCATATTTCTGCCGGATGCGCTCAGCTTCTGCTTTGCGCTTCTCGAAAGGGTGCTCGTCCTTGAACTTGCTTCGCATGATCAAAGTTGTGTAAACAGGTTGTAATACTCTAGAACTAACGTCAGCTTCAGTGCTGGATTGCGTGCTCGTATGAACAGGTAATGATGGATAATTTCGTACTAGATACTTCGCTGTATGGTAGGAGGGAGATAAAATGGGTAGACTGATGTGATACAGAAGTCTAGGATGCGTGAGAGGCTCTTCAAAAGTCGAAGATTAGACAGGTGATGATGAGGCAGTAAATTGTGGCAGGAGGGAAGCTGGAGATGACCAGGCGAGGGAGAAACCGTGCACGCAATAGGCGGCAGTGACAGGCACGAGGACCGAACAGCGCGGGGCACATATTCACGCTAGTCCACATCTGGGCTAGCAGTGTGAGACATCAAAAGCTGACCTGGCTTTAGCATGGGATAATTCCCACCGTCACGTTACCTTCATGCTGAGGAATCTTGAATTCGAGGATGAGAGTTTTGTCTCAACCACAATGGACAAGGCTGACATTTGCTACATCTGCAGTCTGATCACTTCTTCTAACTGCGCACACCTCACCTCAAACTGTGTGCTTGTCTATCATAATCGCTCTACGATATCCTCTGGGCAAATGCCACATTGCCTTTTCTACACCAAAGTCCTGTGCCCAAAGTTTCCACGCGGGGGCCTATCTTTTGTCCATTTGTTCCGCCTTATTTTTTTTTCCAACGAGGAACTCATTATCCGAACCCTCTCATCAATGCTGATAGGCGTCCTACGTGCAACGTCGTAGACCAGTCAAGCCTGCTGCAATTTGACTTAGCCTACTCTACACATGAGCATGTGACACATATGACCCAATATCCGAATAGAATATTGTTTGGTGTCGCTTTTCACAAGAGAAGTGAAGGCTGGATAAATTTCTTGAGTGTGCAGAAGACTGCGGCTGCGTGCTTGAAACCACAGATGTAGCATATCTCATGATCATTGTGTAAAGGACAACTCGGGTTCAACTAACTCCGACAGTTAAAGGATCGAATCAACCAGGTACTAGGAACTTAAGTAGGTCTATATCGAACCAATAGTATTGGATATGTTCATATGCGGTATCTGTACCCACCCTTGACCCCGTAGTAATGGAGTGAGCCGGTTTGCAAAGCCGAGACATCCAGACATCATTCGATTTCCTGAACCAGACGACGTGTTCTGCAACTTGCCGCGTACACTATATCACGGGCACAATTCGCTCTATTATCAAGTCATACTTTGCCGCAAAAGTAGGCACATTCAAGTTGACCAGCTACAGATTGGCAGTCTCGAATCCCCACTTACGCTGTCGTCCGCCACCTCCAATACCAATGTCAACACCGAGCCGCTACGTGTCACGACTGGGCCTTCCAGCTCTTTTCCGTCCATGGAATCTGCCCAAGCAAAGTCCACGCGTCTCTCCAGCTCTTTGCCGACGGATGATCTCCTGTTCCAGCAAGAACACATATCGGTCGGGGTCAAAGCCTACATGGGTTGGTTTGCTCGCAATCGCTCTTGTCGCTCCATTCGCCTTGCATTTCGTAAGTTAGAAAGCTCAAGACACTAAAGAAAAAGAGGAAGAAAAAGGAAGAAGTGGAAGAAGAATGAAAAATCCACTGATGAATTTGGATCTCATTCAGAACACTGGCAGCACTGCCAATCTTGACGCAGCGACCCTTGCAGAGAGAGACGCGCAGAAAAAACGCGAAGCGGCCATTACCGAGGACTCCCCTATGCGACTTCGAATGGAAAAATTCATCAAGGAGCAGCAGCAAATCATAGTCAAAGAACTAGAGAAAGTGGATGGGCACAAGTTTCGAAAGGACGAGTGGGAGCGCAAAAACGGAGGTGGAGGCATAACATGCGTCCTCCAAGATGGTAACGTATTTGAGAAGGCTGGCGTTAATATTAGTGTGGTTTACGGAACTCTTCCAAAACCAGCCGTTCAGAAAATGCACGCGAACCATAAAATGTTAGATCCAAACGTGGAGTCGCTTGATTTTTTTGCCGCTGGGTTGAGCATGGTCCTGCACCCCAAGAATCCAATGGCGCCAACCGTGCATCTCAACTACCGATATTTCGAGACGGCTAATCCGGACGGCTCTTCTCAAGCGTGGTGGTTTGGAGGGGGTAGTGATCTAACACCTTCGTATCTATTTGACGAGGATGCTATTCATTTTCATAAAACACTCAAGGACGCTTGCGACTCTCATGACAAAAACTACTACCCCCGCTTCAAGAAATGGTGTGATGAATACTTTTATAACAAACACAGGGGAGAATGCCGTGGCGTGGGGGGCATATTCTTTGACGACCTCGACGAAGCCGAAAGCGATCAAGAGAACACATTTGCGTTCATTCAAGATTGTCTCAAAGCCTTCATTCCGTCATACCTGCCAATACTCGAAAAACGCAAGGACATGCCTTTCAATGATGAAGAAAAGGACTGGCAACAAATACGACGCGGCAAGTATGTCGAATTTAACCTCGTTCACGATCGTGGGACTGCATTTGGGCTGAACACTCCGGGTTCTCGTGTGGAAAGTATCCTCGTGAGTCTGCCTCTGACCGCCACCTGGAAATACATGCACGAGCCCGAGCCCAAAAGTAGAGAGCAGCGTCTGGTAAACATCTTGAAAGATCCGAAAGATTGGCTTTGAGATTGTCACGACGACTGATATCAATATTTTTTTATTGTAAAAAAAAAAAAAAACCTTACACTTGTTGTCCAGCTAGTACTTGATGTGTATATATATATATATCAGTGTAGAATAATGTATGAACGACAGCAGGGAAAGGGTGTGATCCGACGTGTTGTCATGAAGTTAAATTTTTGTCCCTCGCGGCTAGCTGTTACACGTCCTTACGACGAGGGAACACGACGCCGTCGTGACGCACCGCGCGAATATATGCCTAGTGCGAAGTGCTGCCACATTGCGCACATGGCCCGCTGTGAGGATGCTCGATGAGGCCGGGCTTTACCCAGGTGCTCAGTCATCATTACTCTAAATTAAGCCAGACCATGCATACAGTGTTATGGTATACTTGGGGCAAGAAACACAACCAAGTACCATCTACACTGTCCTCTTGATTTTATCTTTTGATAACAGATCGTATTTGCTTACAATTCCTTATATTTGTCTGTCTTGTTTGCGTTCAGACATGCCGGCCAATTCACTTCCGATTCATCAGCAACTGTTGTCATCACTCATTGCCTCACTCTCCGAGCCTGACGAACGTTGCATTCCGCAACCTGGTCAAAGAGCTGACAATACGCAGCCGCAACGCCATCAGTATGATATGACATCAAGACGCCGGACCCTACTTCTAACTCTCCATGTGCTATTCCCCAGTCTTGTCCTGCCGGCTCTGGAACTGGTAGACAATCGGCTTGTCACGAGATTGCAGGTCCCCAGAAAAGACGTGTATAGGGAGCTTGAGTCCGTAAAAGTCCGTGGCGATGGCGACGCTCAGAAGTTCTCCGCTTCGTCAGGACCAGAGAACATTAACAAATTGCATATGGTATTCGGTTCGCAAGGTTTCTTTTCAGCTTATGTTGTTCAGTCGTCTTCACCGTCCCGAAGTTTGGCCCGAGAGTTGCATACGAACACCGTGTCGCAAGTTCATATTGTACATCTTGCGGCTTGGAACTGTTCGTGCAAGGATTTCCAACGAAACAAGTTCTACCATCAAGGATTTGACGACAGATGGAGCACCCGCGCGTCAGATGCATGTAGCCCTGATTTGGCCGATAATTCAGGAGCATCATTACTTCCCTGTACATCCGGCGAAAAAACTGTACCTTGCTGCAAGCATCTTCTAGCTTGCTTGGTCATGGAAAGGTTGACGGGATCGCAAGCCACGTCTGGTGAAAGAGCCTTTTCAAAGTCTCAAATAGCGACATTGATACTCGGACTTTAATACGAATTGATTTGCTATAGTACAGCGATGCGTCTAACATGCATCTTTTAAGGTCCTACGAAAGATCAGCGCTGGCGCGATGAGATGAAAGAGGCTGAATTACACGCTGACTCCGCAGAAGTTCGTTGTACAAAAGCGAAGGCCAATTGTTTTGAGCCACGCTCTGATTTTCTATGAGAAAAAACGACAGAACCCCATTTGTGCGCGTTCAGTCGCTTTAATAAGGCTATTTCTTCCTGTCTTTGACATCCTTCTGCTTGTCACCATCGTCTTTCACATCGCCGTTCACACCACCAGAAGTGCCTTCTTTATTCTCATCCTTGGTCCCGAGTTCGTCCTTCTTCGTTTCTTTGTCATCTTGTTGCTGCTGTTGTCTGTTTTGGATTTTGTTTTCAATGAGGTCGTGAAAAGCAGTAATGGCTCTAATCAAACTGCTGAGATAAATAGCCATAAGCTGATCGTTGGTCTTGACACCCATAGCATATGCCAAATCATTACTGCCACCCTTTATATTCCCTTCGGGTGTGGATAGGTTTGGCAGAAGATTAAAGACATCTTGCAGATTACCGAGGATGGCATGATTGACTGGCAACTGCCCATCCAGGACTTTCTGCAAATATGCGCCAATATCTCGCAGTCGTAAATGAAGGCCCTGGAGCGACTGTAGCTGATTTGTGACACGTGTGGACAGAGTACCGACGGCAACATCTCGAATGTCTCTCAATAAATGCTCAACGCCAATCTCCTCTGCCTCCTCGGCTTCGATAATGGACGGGGTGTGGACAAAAGTTCTGGACGTCGTAGTACCGTCCTAATCTGAGGTTAGCATACGCACGGAAAAACACCAACTCTGAAGAGTTATCTTGTGTAGTGGCTGCTCTAAAAGCAGCGCGATGATGCGTACGCGCGATTGAGAAGACACGAAAACTTGGGTTGCTTACGTCTTTAATCTCCTCTACAGCAAAGTAAGCATCAGTGGGCACACCGGATTCCTTCGGCTGGACGTCAATGATGACTAGTAGTGGATTAGGAGTGTAGCGCTTGAACAGCTCGTTGATCTCTAGATCTGATGCTCGGAGTTTGGGCCCGGAATGGTACCACCCAATCAACTTTTCTCGAGCATTTACTTTCTTGAACATGTCATTCATAGACTCGACGTAGTTGTGATCTAAAAACCAGACCGAAGGATTTTTTTCGTCCTCCTCGAAAGGCACTGAGCATCACACTTGAGTTAGAAGATAAACATGTCTAAGAGTGGAAGGAAGGAGGACTGGTAGTAAGTAACTCACCTGCGAAGCTGTTTGAGACTCTCACATTTTTTCCATCATTCAGCCCCAGAAGCACGCCAACCACCCGCCGTTTCTTTTTGTTCTGAGCCGTGCGGTTATAGTGATCGACGGCAGACAGAAGGACCAGAGGGGCGACGGACACGTTCCGGGTGACAAGAGAGAGAGTTTCTGCGGTTGTGGTAGGCATTGTCTGTGAATAAATAGCTTTGATTACCAAGGGGAGAGAATGGAGGCCAGTCGGCGAGGGCCAATGAGTTGTTGAATGCTGGAGAGATGCGTGCCACTAGAGGTATTCTGTTCAGCAGCCCTGCACCGTCGGTTTTCCAGCAAGGGTACGTACGTAGATGTCTGGCTGCCTTGAGGCTAGCAAGCTTGCTGGATAGAGGTATGGCGAGCGAGCCAATGAATAAGTAGTGTCCGGATAGATCAAATCGGTGCGTATGAGAGGTCCCGGACGTATTGGATTTCTCCGAGTACCCAGTAGATGGATACGGCCGATGATGTTCGATTTCAACAAGATAAATGAATGATGGACTTGACTAGCAACAGGGCAGCTATGGCAGCGGACACTACTTAGTACGAAGGTACCTAGGGTACCTAGCCAGGGGGGTCACATCAATCAGGTGCAAGCTCTTGTCACGTGCCAGCTTCATCCTTGGAAGAACGTTTTCGTCTTGCTTAACACGGAAGGATTCTTACTCGTAGACCTACTTAGTGTTCCACTAAGTAGACCACAAAAATTGGGGACAACCACATTATTCCGGGACACCCGATTCCATGACTCCATATATAAATTTTGCGGGTGCGGCCTGGCAAAACCACCTATTTTATATTATAATTATACTTTTTAATGCTTTTTTCTATAATTAATAATAAAGGAGGGCTATAGAGGCCTTTAAGTGTAATATATATTAAAAAAACACTTAATTTAGTGCCTTTTTAGTAAAGGTATATATAATAATATATTTTATACGTTTATATATAAATTTATAGGTATACCTTAGTAAAGGTATAAATAATTTATTACTAATAATATTAATAATTAAAAGAGAGCTAAGGAGGCCTTTAAGTATAATATATATTAAAAAAAATATTAAATTTAATACTTTTTTAGTAAAGGTAGTATAAAGCTAGTAATATTACTAAAAGGGGTGTTTTTATATAATTATATAAAATAAACTAAATTTATTAAGAAAACTATATATAATTTTAATTTATTAAGAACTTTTTTATAGCTTTTTTTATAATTTAAGATCTTTATATATATTACTAAGCTCTTAAGAAATTCTCTTTTTTATTAACTTATATTAAGGCTTATATTAAGGCTTATATTAATAATTCTAAGGACTAGGTATAGTAAGTATAGTAGTAAGGATTTAATATAATCTTATAAAGCCTTAACCTTATTATTATTATAATTATTAAATCCTTTAAGGTTAAAGTATACTATATTATTACTATATATATTTTTAGCTATAAAAAGGTATATTAATAAAAGTAGTTTTACTTTCTTTATAGCTATTCTTTATAATTTAATAACTTTTAATAATAAATTTATATTAATAATAAAGCTATTATTTTAATAACTTAATAGCTTATTATAAAGCTTATAAATTATATTAAAAAAAAGGTATTTTATATTCTTTTTTATAGCTATAAGCTACTTCCTAAAGGTTATTTTTTAAGGTTTATTATTATTAATAATAATTATAAAATTCTCTTATTATTATATTTAAAACTTATTTATTTTTTACTTTAAAATAAATTATATACTTATAAGTTAATATTAGTTTTTTTTTTTACCTTTTTTTAAAGGGTTTTTATATATTATTCTTATATATTAATAAGGCTTATATTTATAATAAATTAATTATTTAGTTAAACTTTTATTTTTAATAATAATAATTAATAAGCTTTTTAAGCTATTAATTATAATTACTAATAAAGCTTTTTACTTAACTTTTAAAAGCTAAAGCTTTAAGTATAACTTTATTAATATAATAAAGACTTTTATAAATTAAAAATAAAAAAAGCTTTTTATACTTATTATATATATTTAAAAAAGCTTATAAAA
>AFRA01000693.1:0-19507 GCA_000223055.1 Claviceps fusiformis PRL 1980
ACTTCCTTCCCTCACATACCCACCAACCTTATCGGTGGATCCTAGTCGCTAGCCAGGCTTTATAAGCTACTTTCTATTTTCTACAAAATTCATTTGTATAGGAAAACAAAAAAATAGACTCACGGCCATACAAATTAGCTGCCGACGTGCTTGTAATCGGTTAATTTAGTAAAAATCAACACATAACACTAAAAAACCGATTTTTAGATATTTACATAGAAAGAAAGCCTAGAATTTAGCGATAAAGAATCTAGTCCTAAGACTTTTTGTAAATTCCTCCTTATTGAGAAAAACAGTAAAAACACATATTATAGGGTAGCCACCTTCCCTAACTAAGCAGCCGTTAGCTAGCTTAGTCACATCCTTCAATCCGTTCCTCCGTATCTTTGCTAGTTGCGTTACAAATCCAACCCAAAGACTGGGCCCACCTTGCAGCTGTCAGTCCGACCGCGTAACTGTCAGAATGGGCAGAAAAGGTCGAAAAGTGAGGATTTGTGGGGACCTCGCAGCTGCGAGCCCACGCACACGTGACCTTCGGTCGGAATTCCGTGGTTGTGCCACCTGCGCGCGCGCATGCTTGCCGGCTTGCACTGGCTTACAAAGCCCCCTATAAAGTGCTTCTATCAGCGCTATAATTATAGCACTAATAGTGAGGAATCCCCTATAAATAACCCTGTTATTTTCAACACTTGTAGATACATTGCTATTGCTAGTAGCCTTATTAGCTATAGGGTTATTAAGATCTATAGTATAGTTCTAGTGTGCTATTATAAAGCGGATATTACTAGCTAGGGCACGTTAGACTATAGGGTTAACTAGGATTCTCTTAAAGATCTCCTATCCTTAGTAGTTAGCTATAGCGTTAAGGGTATAGATATTAAGGGTTATAACTATAGCCTTAGCTTCCTTTTAATATTAGGTAAAACCTGCTTTATTATAGAAATATATTATATTAAAGTTAAGTTTCTGCTTAGTTTTATTAGCACCTATGCTATATTAATCCTTTTAAGTATTATTAGTATATATATTATAGCCTATTTTATTAGCTAGTGTTTAAATATAGGTAGTAAGTATTTAAATCTTCTCTATACTAATATAAAGAACCTTATAGTGTATATTAACTAAATATAAATAATACTTAATAAAAATACTAGCTTAGTCTCCTACTAGTTTATAATAGGTAATAGGAATATAGCTAGTGCTAGTATAGTTATAGGCTTTAGTAAAATAAATAAAAAAATTAATAAGCTACTAGGCTTAAAGGATTTTAAAAAGGATAATTTTATTATAAAGGTTTATTATATTTTTAATGCTACTTTTAATATAAGCTTAAAGGTTTTATTTAGTAAAAGTCTTATTAATATAAATAGTAATAGTTAAAAGGAACTAAATAAAAGTATTTATACCTAGTTCTATAATATAGTAAGTAAAAGCTATATTTAGCTTTAGTAGGCTACTGCTTACTAAGAGGTAGTGTAATCTATAAATCTTATAAAGTAGGAATATTTTATAGAAACCCCCTTTAATAAAGTGTTTAGTAATTATAATATAGTATAATTTAAAGATAGAAGGTCTTCTTATTTATTATATATTATTTATAGTGTTAGCATTATAGTAAGCTTTAAAATATATATTGCTTAGTTTAGTAAAAAGGTTAAGTGTTTTTTTATAATTTTAGTTAATCTCTCTTTTAGTTAAGAGGGTTTTCTAAGGTAGAGGTAGTATTATATAGCTAGTTATAATAGTTTCTATATTAAGACTAAAGAAACTCTATATAGCTATATAAGGAAATAAGGGTTTTATATAGAAAAGTAGCTACTAAAGAAATAATAAAGGGTATAGCTAAGTATAAAAGAAATACTAATAATAATAATAAAGAAAAGAATAAAAGCAGCCTATAATAAAAAGGTAATAATATTATTAATTAAAAAGGGGTTATAAAGGAATTATAGTAAGGTAAGGTTTTTATCCTTAGTAGTGTGCTTAGGCATCTAGGCTATAGCCCTAGCTAAGTAAATAAAGAACTAGGATATTATAGTATTTTATAACCTAAGGTAGGCGCTAGTGTTAGTAATATTTCCTATATAATAGAAATATAGTTTTTATAGCTTAAAGTTAAAAGCACTTATATATCTTATTTGCCTTAATATTAACTAATTATAGGTAGAATCCTATAGGGATTCTATATTCCTAACTATAGAAGTTATAAAATTAAAACTATTTTACTAAACTATTATATTTTCTACTAACTTTAGCCCTTTAAGGTAGAAAGTAATGTAAAATATTTAAAATTACTTACATTTATATAACTATTAGAATTCCTATAGTAGGACACTACTAAAATAATAATATAAGAAATAATAGAAATACTAAAATATTCTACTAAATAGATTACTAGAATCCCCTTTTTATAGTATAGTTATTAAACTATTTATATTAGCTAGCTAGTGCCTACTATATATAGAATACCTGAACTAGGGAGTTAGGGTATTAACCCTATTATACTTATTAGAATGTATAATAGTAAATAACCTAGGGGTATTTATAAAGGGCGCTACTAAGGTCTTAATAGTTTATATCTTAGCCTTAATAGCTTTTACTTTAGTTTAAAGCAATTTAATAGAGGTTTTAATAATAGAGATTAAGGCAGCTATAGTAGATTTATATTTCTCTAATATAATAAAGCAGGATTCTATATCCTTTATAGCCTTTACTATAGGTATAGATTTAGTAGCCTCCTTAATTCTAATATTAACTATCCCTAGGGTCTTAGTTTTTAAAATATTATAGATATCTATAAGGCCTTTAATACTATTATAGTGTATTTTAAATAGTTTACTATAATTTATTATAATAGACTTAAGAGCTTTTATAGCTATTTTTAATACTATAATGTATATAAGGACTTTATTCTATACGCTTAATAACTACTTAGCTATAATAATAGCCTTATAAGCGCTTAGCTTAAGGATCTTTATAAGGTAGAACTTACTAACTATTACTAAAAGGCTGCTAAAGGTCCTATTTAGGTAGCTAAAGGCATTGCTTATATATTTAGTAATAATAATAGCTTTAGCTAGGAGCTAGAAGGTTTAGTAATAGTTTTTATAGCTACCCTTATCCTTTTAAATAAAAATAGCTATTTAAAGGGAGTTATAAGCAGTATAAATTACTAAGAGTTTTAATTTACCTTTAGCTTAAGCTTTATTACCCTTTATAGTAGCTACTATAGCCTTACTATTTTAAGTATTAAGTCCCTTAAAAATATTAATATAGTAAGCTATTACTTTTAAGTATAGCTTATAAAGGGGATTATCTTTCTTAATACTAAATCTATTCTAGCTAATTCTAGCTCTAGCCCTAGTAAATTCTATACTATAAATATAAAGCGTGTCTTTAAAGGCCTAATCCTTTTTTTTAAGTCTCTATTTATTAATATATTACTACTTTATATAGTTCTTCTTTATATTAACTATAGCTATAAAGTTAATATTATTTAATTTATTATAAGGTTTATATACTTTACTATTAGCCCTTTTAAATAAATAGAGATACTAGTATATTAGGGTGTTAGTAATATGCTTTACTATATTCTTAGTAATAGTTAATAGTTTATTAGTTATATTTATTAAGGATTAGCCTACTAAGGCTTAAGTTTTAATACTTTTAGTATTACCTATTCTTTAGTTATCTATATTATTTATATTAAAAACATTCTTATTTTTATTATAGTTAATTATAATAGTCTAGTAAGTAATATAGGGTGTGCTTATATTATTACTATATTTATTATAGAACTTACTATTTTAGGTAGTGTAAGTATCTCCTAGCTAGCTAGTTAAGATATTAGTTTTTTAAAGATAGGGATTAAATATAAGTCCTAATAGGTTAGCTAGGTTAATATTATAGAAATCTATACTATTCTTAAGTTTAGAGGCTAATTTCTTTAAAAGGCTTATAGAAAGCTACTAGTAAGGATAGGGCTTAATAAGGGCTTAGATATATAAGGATAAGGAAAAATATAGGAGTTTATTATATATATTTTACTAATACTTTTCCTAGCTTAACTTTTATTAGGGTTTAGTATAGTAATTAGTAAAACTAATGCTAATAACCTTTAGCTAGTAGATTTAATATACTATAGAAAGGCTTAGAGAAGTTTAAGATTTAAGCAGTGTATTTATATAAGCTAATAGAAGCTATAAATTAACCTAGCTAACTAATATAAGGAAAGAAAGCAGTAGTATATAAATTTTTAAGAAAAAAAGAGATAAGAGAGTAAAGAAAAGAAAGTAAAGAAAGAAGGTAAATAAGTATAAAAAGTAAAGGATTTTATATACCTTAATAGGGCTTTTATAAAAGTAAGCTTAAGGTAAGCTTTTATAGTATGCTAAAAGTTAGAAAATAATTAATATTTTCTACTAATAGGGAATTCCCTATATATATTTATAAAATTAAATACTAAGCTAGTATAACTTAGAATATTTATTAATTAGAAGGCATTATAAGACCTTTTTTATAGTATTCCTTATTCTAATTAATAGTATTTATAGTAAGGTATTTATTAACTATTTTAGTAGTATTAATATATATATTTTTCTTAGAAATCTACTAATTATTTTTAATAGAGTATTTCTTTTAGTGGATTAAGAAATTAATATAAAGCTTCCTACCCTTTTTTTAAAAAAATTATATATAATATTTCTAAATTCTTTTAATTTTTTAGTAGTTTACTTTTTCTAATTTA
Source organism: Claviceps fusiformis PRL 1980 (assembly GCA_000223055.1). Classification (NCBI taxonomy): domain Eukaryota; kingdom Fungi; phylum Ascomycota; class Sordariomycetes; order Hypocreales; family Clavicipitaceae; genus Claviceps; species Claviceps fusiformis. Next base: position 4,748 of record AFRA01000693.1, read on the forward strand.
GTTAAGTTTATTAGTAATAGTATAGGCTTAATTCTTTTAAAAGGGTTTTTACTTTACTATAGTTTTTAAATATAAGCTATAAAAACTATTAAATAAACCCTTAAAGTTAGTAGAAAGTTAAGGTAGAAAAAGAGAGGAGAGATTTATTCTAAAACTTTATATAGTTTAGTATACTAAGGAGACTATTTCTTTTTAAGCTTACTTAGAAGCTTATATCCTAAGTATAGCCTAAGGTATATTATATTCTTTATATTAATATTTACTAAATTATACCTAGAGTTATATTTAATTTTTATAAGCATAGCTATTATTATAATAGTATACTTAGCTTCCCTTTAGTATAACTTTTAAAGTATTAATAAGTTAGTGTCTTTAGGGTTTATAATAGATTTATTTAGATTTAAAAGAAGGTTTACTACTATAAGTAGCTTATAACTAAGTATAAGTTTATTAAGTAATTAGTTAATTAAGGCTATAGCTATATTATTAAAGTAGTGTTAAAGCGCTAAAAGTATTAAGGGCTAGGGGATATTTAGGTTAGTTATAGTATAATATTATATTGTAATAATTATAGTTTAATTTTTATACTTAGCTATACTATTAGTTTATAGGTAATACGCTGCTATTATAAGGAATTTTACTTTTAGTTTATAGAAGAGTATAGTTTAAAGGTTAGAGATAAACTTAGGGTTTCTATTACTAATAATTTCTTATAGTAGTCCTTAGTTAGTAAGATAGAGTCCTTTTAGTAGAAGTTTAGCTTAGATTTTTATTAAATACTCTTTATAGCTAGGGATAAGAATTATTTTCTTACTAAAGAGATAGTTAACTAAATAGAGTAAGTTATAGGTAGTAAATCCTTTTACTGCCTATATTATGTTTTTTAAGCTAACTTTTAGTATATTTATAATAAAATCTAATAAAATACTATAGAAAGGTATAGGCTTTATTTAAAGAGGTTTTATTTCCCTTAAGGCTTAAGATTAAAGGACTGTATTTTCTTTATAGATATTATAGTGTGCTATATAGGTATATATTTAGCTGCTTATATATAGGAAGTAGACTATAGAAAGCTCTTTAGCTATTCTCCTTACTTTAAAATAGTAAGTATTATTATAAGTTAACTAAAGGAGGGCTTTTATATAGTTTTAAAGGATATAGAGTTAGCATAATCCTTCTAAATTCTAGTAATAGAGGAGTCTATTATTTTTAAGGTTCTAGCTATATAGGGGAATTTATAGTTAGTTTTAATTAGCTTAGCGTTACCTCTCCCTATATATAGTAATACCCTTAATAATTTAGCTATACTTTATATTATATTAATACCCTATTATAATAGAATTCTTTAGATCCTTATTTATAATAGTAGAGGCTATAAATCCCTCTCTAAAGTATATATAAGTATTAAGTTTATTAAAGCTGCTATAATTAGCTACTTTCCTATAGCTAATATTAACTAGTAAATAAGAAAGGGCATTAGGTACTATATTTAAAGTGCTAGGGATATAGATAATATAGATTTTAAATTATAAGAGATAATTAGTAACTTTAGTAAGCTTAAGGTTAGCTTTATTAAGATTTATTATTATAAGAGAGGTATGCTTAATAATTCCCTTTACTAGTAAGTAATTAGTAATAATATTTATAGCTAATATATTAAATTAGGCTATTTTCCTTAGTTTCCTTATCCCCTATATAATTATAACTATCTCTGCCTTTATTAAGCTATATCTCTTTTTAATAGCTAAGGTTAGCTAGAAAAGAAATAAGATAGGGTATAGTTTATTACTACTAATATCCTTTCTAGGGATACTAGTGCTATTTTAATTAACTATTAATTAGAAAGTATATAAGCTAAAACCCTTTTTATATATATTAATCTTAAAAAAGAGGGGCCTTTTAGGGTTATAGTGCTAAAGTAGAATCTTAGTGTATAAGAGGTTTTAAATTGCTTTAAAAGATATAATTTCCTACTCTAAGGGTATAAAACTTACCTACTAAGCTATATATTTCTATACCTATTTAAATAACCTAATAGGGAGTTTGTTTTTCTTATAAAGGTTTTAAAGTATTCTAATTTCTTTATTCTATAGGGGTTTAATATATAAATTAAACTAGAGAACCTTTATATAAAGAAAACTAGTTATTTTAATAAAGGTTTTAAGACTTAAGAGTGTAGTAGGTATTTAGAGGTTCTTAAATGCCTTAATATAGTTATTAGTATTAATAATACCCTTTATATTTATAATAAAACCTAAGAGCTAAATTAATAGATAGCTAATAAATAACTTCTTAGCTATTATATATAAATAGCACTTCTTAAGGATTTTAAATATAATTTTAAGGTAGGCTAGGTACTCTTTAAGGGTATTAAAGAAAATTATAATATTATTAATATATACTTATATAAAGGCTTAGTGCTTATAGAATTACTTATTTATAAAGCGCTAAGCGTATACTAGGGAATTCTTATATTCTTATATTATAATATAGGATATCTTAATTTCTCTCTTAAAGATAATTATTATTTTATTATAGTGCTTATACTATACTAGGAGCTAGTTAAAGAAACTAAAGGCATTTAGGAGGGATATTTAATACTTTCTATAGGTATTCTTTATAATATCCCTTTAGTTAAGTAAAGGGTATATATTTAGAATAGTAATGCTATTTATAGGTTTTATATTAATTACTACTCTTCCTTTATATTCTTTTATAGTATTATGCTATATAAGGAAATCTAGGTATAGGTATAGTGCCTTTTCTCTTACCTTAAGGTAAAATACCTTATTAGCTTTATATTTCTTATTAAAGATTTTATAAAACTTCTTAAAATTCTTTCTACTTAGGTAGTATATTTATAAGGGTTTTAGCTAATTTTACTAATTATTAATAAAATTAATATATATTTACTTTTTCTTAGGTATTAGTACTACCCTTTAGTTATAGTAAATATTATATATATTAGTAAGTTTAATAAGTTTTTTTATAGCTACTAAGTTAAGATTTATAATTTTAATACTAAATTTATTTATAATAAATAGAATGTTATTTAGGTATATAATGCTATATAAGGGGATACTGCTATTAACTACCTTAAGGTTAAGGTTATTAGCTATATCCTTAGTATCTTTCTTTATTTTAAGGGAAAAGATATTTTTTAGTGTTACTAGCTTTTTATAGCTTAATAGAATATTAATATTATAACTATAGAAGGTAGAGAAATCCTTAATATTATTTATAGTAAAGTAAGAGTCTATAGAGTTTAGACCTTAAGGGTTTCTTAGTCTTAAGTTAAGCTTAATATAAATTAAAAGGTTTATAAAATTATAGATTAGTAAGTATTTTACTTACCTATAATTTATAATACTATTAAAAATCTAGCAGTTCTTTAAGATAAAGTAATAAATGCCTATAGCCTTATATATTATATAGTCCTTCTAAAAAACTAGTATAAATTCTAAGCTATATAGTAATATAGTAATATAATGCATTATAATAACCCTTTTAGTTAGGACTATATTAGTAGGGTAGAAAATATAGCTAGGTATAGTTATATTATATATAGATTAGAAAATAACCCTAGGGTTAATAAAGTTAATTTTAATGCTATAATTATATATAAAATCTATGCTAATTAATAATTTTAATGTAAGCTTCTCTATTATATTAATAGTTATAGTAAAGTAACTAAATACTAATTTTCCTCTAGCTTTATTCCTAATATAAAAGTTAAAGGTAGCGGTTTTTATAATGTAAAAGAAGGAATTTATATTATTTATAGGTTTAGGCTTTTAGGTTTCCTATTAAATATTATAACTATTTTACTAAAGCCACTCCTTATTAACTAGTATTAATAAAGTCTCTATATTAAGGTAGATTTTATAGTTCTACCTTTAGTTATTAAAGTAAAGGTTTATCTTAAGATAAGTAGTTACCTTTCTTTTTTTAGTAATTTCTAGCTAATATAGCCTTATTACTGCCTTAATAACCTAGCTATTAGTTAGTTCTTTAAATACTATAATTTTTTTATAGCGTATATTAAAAGGGAGTATAGGCTCCTTAATATAGAAAGTATTTATAAAGTTAGATTTATTTTTATTTAAGTTACTTTTAATAATGCCTTTCTTAACTATATAGTATTCTAAGGATATAAGGTAGGACTCCTTAGCTTCTATATTAAAGTTATTTACTATAACTATATAGTTTATACTATTACCCTCCTTAGGCGCTTATTTCTTATAAAATTATAGTTTATAACCTTTATAATTATACTAAGGGCGCTTAAAAGAGTTATAGTATTTAGGCTTAGTTTCCTCCTATTACTTAAGGGGGTTTACCTCTTTAGTATTAAAAGTAGCTATTAGTGTATTCCCTTTAGGTTCCTTAGGGGACTACTATAGGGCCCCTTTATAATCCTTATAGGAGTAATTATAATTAGATTAAAAAGGGTATAAGTAGCCCTAAGGCTAGTAGTTCCTACTATTATACCTATTACTAAAATTATAATATTGTTTATAGCTTTATAAGTATTAGTAGTAACTACTCTATTAGTATTAGGGTAGGCTATAACTACTATTATAATAGCTATTATAGTAAGGTAGCTTATTTTAATAAGCCTTTATAGTAGAGTAAGGGGTATTATTATTTATTAAATCTAGGTTTTTTATAAGGAGGTAGGTAAAGGCTTAGACCTTACTCCTCTTTATTCTATAGTAGGTTTTATTACCTAGGATAAAGTCCTTAAGGTTATACCTTTTGCCCTTTATTAAGTTAATATATATATTTTAATAGTTAGACTTTACTAGTTAAGAGTAGATTTACTAAAGCTTTATATAAAGCTTATAGTAGAGATAAGTAAGAAGCTAAAGGTTAATAGATTCCCTATTAGGTTTAGTATAGAAGAAAACCTTTACTATTAATTCCTATAAGGATGTCTTAAATAATATATTATTCTTAGTAAATTTAGCTTAGTTAAGCTAAGTAATAGTATTTTAAATTTTAACGCTAAATTCTTTCTTAACTATAGTAAATACTAAGTTAAAGTTATAGAATATTATAGCTCTTTCTATATTATTAAGGTGCTAGCAGTACTATATATAGGTAGCTTTATAGAAAAAATACTAAACTTAGTATATAATTTATTTTTAGTGGTTAGGGCTAGTATAGCTATAGTAATCCCTAACTGCTTAGATCTAAAGGTTTATATTTATAAAGATAGTGGATTTACCTTTATATTTAATAGCCTTACTATTAATATTATTTAAATCTATTTTAGGGTTAAGATATTTAATATTACTAAGTTTCTAGAAAGGTTTTACTAAATAGTTTATTATTTTTAGGGCTTAAGTAGCTAGATTATTATAGAGATTCTTATCTTTAGGTTGCTATTCTATAGGTATAAATAATAGTCCTTAAGTATATATAGCGTTCCTAAGGGGCAGCTTATTATAGAGTAGGGGGTTATATAAAGTTTTATAGAACTTCCTATTAACTAGGCGCCCCTAAAGCTAAGAAGTCTTAGTATAAAGGGCGTTAAAAGTTACTATATAGGCTAGTTATATTTAAGTGCTTATTATTCTAAAAGATACTATAAAGTGTTATATATCTAAGGTTAGAACCTATTCTAAGGTTAATAGAGGGTATTAGGCTTGCTTTATAGTTTACTAGTAGGATTTAGCTAGTTTAGAAGCCTTTAGTATAGCTATTATATAGGTTATTACTTTATTAATTTCCTTTATACTACTATAGTGGATTTTACTAAGGATAGACTCTTATTAGTTATATATATTAGTAAGAAACTATTAGAATTTATTATATATATTAGGCTTATACTATTATCCTTAGAATCCTATTACCTATAAAGGAGGTATATATTCTTCCTAACTACTAAGTAAGTAGGAAATTACCTTATTTTAGTTAATTCCTATAGGATTTAATAGGGTTTCTAAAGGGAGATTTAGTGTACTAAAAGTTAGATAAGGGTAGATTCTTATTTCTAGGATAGTTTCCTAATAAAAGCTAGTACTAATATAGTCCCCTTTCTATAAGGAAGTGTAGTTTTTCTTAGTATAAGAAGAAATATTTAGGGTCTTTAGCAGTCCCTTAATTCCTATGCTTACTATATCTTCTATTAACTTATCTTTAGAAATATTATATATACCTATATTATAGGTGTTTTCTATGCATTTTAGACTATTCTCTAGCGTTATAGTTTTATTTCCTAATACTAAATTTATTTATTTAAAGAGGTATTCTAGCTTAGCTTTATAGATAATGCCTTTTATTAATTTCTACTTTATATTAACTATAGTAAAATCTATAGGGTTTTAGTAAATAAGTCTTTTAATAGCTAGGGGCTTTAAGTAAATCTAAAGGTTACTATTAATATATTAATATTTAGTAAGAGTTTAAAGGTTTTTAATATCTTTTTATAATAAAAGCAGTCTTTTTTTATTCTTAAGGTTAGGGAAGTTTTAGTAAAAAGCTTAAAAATAGTAGATTTGCTATAGTTAGTTTTTAATAATAAAGCTAGTAATTAAAGAATTTAAGCTAATAGGTAGACTTTATTAGTTTTTTTTTATTATTAATATAAGGTTTATAGTTTTTATTATTAGCTTTTATATAGTAAATAAGCGTATAAAAGAAACAGCAATTGCTACTACTTATTATGTGCTAGATGTTACATGTAAATAGGGGTACTTATATAAATAGGTATAGTATATTATAAAGTTATAAGAAGAAGGAATACCTAAGTTATAGGTAGGTAGTCGAGTGTATGTATGGTTGAAGTTGTTCTTCTCTAGCTATGCGCGGCGGAACCCTCCTTTTGTAAGGTGGGTTCCGCCCCTGGGAACGGACCGTATCAAATATACTTAAGGAGTATATATTTTAATAGTATATTAACTTAAAGTAGTTTATAACCTGTTTATAATAGCTTAAGCTTAAAAACCTAACTAAATTAATATAAATAAGCTTAATAAAAGAATTTAATAATAAATTAATAATATTAATTATAAACTAAAGTATTTTATAATAAATTTATTAATAATAACACTTTACATATTTATTAATAGGTTTTTTATAAATAATAAAAACCTTAGTTTTTAAATAAGCTTTATAATTATTACTAATAATAAGATTAAAAGTAGTAAGAATATTAAATTTAAGCTTTATAAAAATATTATTATATATAGCTTTATTAAAAGTAAAAAAGTTATAAAAAGTATATTTACTTTTAAGCTATATAGAATAGTTTAAGGTATTAATATAGCCTATATTATTAATATAACGTTAAATACCTTTATAGAATACCTTAAATTCCTATAAATTTTAATAATAATTTATACTAACTTATTATTACTATATAAGTACTTTATAAAGCTAGGTATAACTAAGGAAAAATAATTAATAATTAATATTATAGCTCTTTAGTAATTATATAAATACTATAAACTTATAAAAATTTACTAAATTAATAAAAATAATAATATTATAAATACTATAATAAAGGCTTTACTTAATAAAGTATTAAAAACCTTTATTAATACTAATAAAGCTAATATTTAAATTAAAAGGTAGGTAAAGTATATATAAGCTATATAAAAATAATAATAATAACTATAACCTATAGAATCCCTAATTATAACTAATTATATCCCTATATTTTATAATTAGAATTTATTTAATAATACTTCCCTTAACTAAGATTTTTTATTTATTTTTTTAGCTATTCTTTAAGTAATTCCTTTTATAAAAAAAAAGAATTCCTTAGTATTAAAATTATTCTTAATAGTAAAACCTTAGTATAAGTAAAACGCTAGGTATAGCGTGTATAGGCAACTAAGTAGGTCCGCTATAATAATGCACGCAGTCTAATTAGCTACACTGCTAACTATATGCATAGCTATAACACTACCTTTTTCTTACTTTATAAGCTTAGCTCTTAGCTTAGAAGAATTATTAATAATAGACCCTTTTTATATTGTTTTTATTATGTATGCATTTTAGTATCTGTTTTCCCTTTATGAGTTATTCCTAATAAAAAACCTTCATAAATTAAAAATAAAAGAAGCTTTTTATATTTATTATATATATTTAAGAAAGCTTATTGTTGGGAATAACTTATAAAGGGAAAACAGATACTAAAATGCATATATAATAAAAATAACGTAAAAAGGGTCTATTATTAATGATTCTTCTAAGCTAAGAGCTAAGCTCATAAAGTGAGAAAAAGGTGGTGTTATGGCCACGCATGCAGTCGGCAGTGCAGCCAATCAGACCGCGCGCATCGTTGTAGCGGACCCACCCGGTCGCCCACACACGCTGCACCCGGCGTTTTGCCTGCACCGAGGTTTTACCGTTGAGAGTAATTCCAACACTTATAAAATATAATAGAATTAATTCTTATTAAAAAAAAAGCTTAAATATATAAAATTAATATTAAAGCCTAATTTTTATTACTTTTAAAGTAGCTTATTTATTATAAATATTAAATTTAGTAAGTATATACTACTTTTTTTAAATCTTAATATAATATTATAATATGAAAAGCCTTTAATAAATATATAATTAAAAGCCTTAAAATATTATATTTTTATAAAGAATAAGCATTTTTTTTAAAGGAATTTTAAATTACTTATTAATATATAGCTTTAAGTAGTTAAAAAACCTTTATATTAAAAGGTTATAAAAAATATATTAAGTAGAATAGAAACATAATAATAATAATATTAAATTTAATATAATATTTAATAAAGTTAATATTACTATACTTTATAAAGCTATTAATAATATAAAACTTATAAATTTTTCAATTAAAAGAATACTAAAAAGATTTTAAGTTAATAATTTAAGGTTTAATTTTTTTATAAAACTATTTATTATAACTAAACTATTAAGTAAAGGTTTTTTTAAAGTATTACATTTATATAAAATACCTTTAAAATTATTTATTAAAGTTATAAATTTAATTAAATATAATAATTTAATTATTAAAGCTAGAAAGTAATTATATAAATTATATATTACTAATAATATTAATTTTAAATTATAATTCTATTAAGTAGTATTAAAAAATTAGCTATAAAGGAATTATATTATTAATAGTATTTATAAAGGTAATTAATATTAATAACTTATAATTTAAGGAATTAAATACTTTAAGGTATACTTTCTTTAAAAATATAGCTATAATAATAACTTAGGTTTATTTATAAATATAGCTAAGCTAAACTTTATACTTATTTTTATTTTAATACTTTAATAAGCTAATTTTATAGTTTTTAATAATTTTTATAAGATAATTAAAGAACTTTTAAATATATAATAAATTAAAGGCTTAGAAGGCTTTTTTAAATTTATTAACTACTTTAATTATTATTATTTAAAGCTTTAAATAGTACATAATTTACTATAAATATTATATTTTACTAGTAAACTAAAGAAAGGGGTTATAATAGATTTATAATATATTAATAGCTTCTTTAATATAACTTTTAAAGGCTAAAAAGCCTTTTTTTTATATTTATTAAATATAAGCTATTGTTACGGTCCGTTCCCAGAGGCGGAACCCACCTTACAAAAGGAGGGTTCCACTATATATAGCTAGAGAAAACAACTTTAACTATACATACACTTAATTACCTACCTGTAACTTAAGTGTTTCTTCTCCTTATAACTTTATAATATACTATATCTATTATATAAGTACCCCTATTTATATATAATATTTAGTATATAATAAGTAGTAGTAATTACTATTTTTTTTATATACTTATTTACTATATAAAAGCTAATAATAAAAACTATAAACCTTATATTAATAATAGGAGGAAATTAGTAAAGTTTACCTATTAGCTTAAATTCTTTAATTACTAGCTTTATTACTAAAAACTAACTATAGTAAATTTATTATTTTTAAGCTTTTTATTAAAACTTCCCTAACCTTAAGAATAAAAAAAAACTATTTTTATTATAAAAAAATATTAAAAACCTTTAAACTTTTACTAAATATTAATATATTAATAGCAATCTTTAAATTTACTTAAAGCTTTTAGCTATTAAAAAACCTATTTATTAAAACTTTATAAATTTTATTATAGTTAATATAAAGTAAAAATTAATAAAAGGTATTATTTATAAAGCTAAACTAAAATACCTTTTTAAATAAATAAATTTAATATTAAGAAATAAAACTATAAGACTAAAGAATAGTTTAAAATATATAGAAAATACCTATAATATAGGTATTTATAATATTTCTAAAAATAAGTTAATAGAAAATATAGTAAGTATAGAAATTAAAGAATTATTTAAAACCCTAAATATTTTATTTTATACTAAAAGAAACTATACTTTTTTATAAAAAAGAAACTATATTAATACTAGCTTTTATTAAGAAACTATTCTAAAAATAAGAATTTACCCTTATTTAACTTTTAATATATTAAATCCTTTTTTAGCAACTTTATTAAATTTTATAAAAATTAATTAATATAAAGTAGTTTTTTATTTACTTAATAGTTAGAAAGAATATATACCTTTTTTATAAGTAACTAAATTTTAGAGATAATAGTATAAGCTTAATATATATAATAAATTCTAGTAGTTTCTTATTATTATATATAATTAGTAAAAGTTTATCCTTAGTAAGATTTACTATAGTAATATAAAGGAAATTAATAAAGTAGTAACCTATATAATAATTATACTAAAGGCTTTTAAACTAGCTAAATTCTACACATAAACTATAAAGTAAGCTTAATATACTTTATTAACCTTTAAATAAATTTTAACCTTAAATATATAATACCTTATAGTATTTTTTAAAATAATAAGTATATAAATATAACTAGCCTATATAGTAACTTTTAATATCCTTTATACTAAAACTTCTTAGCTTTAAGGGTATTTAATTAATAAAAAGTTTTATAAAACTTTATATAACCCCTTACCCTATAATAAGCTACGCTTTAGAAATACTATATATACTTAAGGACTATTATTAATACTTATAAAATAGTAACTTAAAGATAAAAACCTTTATAATAATTTAGTTACCTAAGCTTTAAAGATGATAAATTATTTAATAAAACCTTTTTAAAAACTTAGTAATATTAAATATTTTAACCTTAAAATAAATCTAAATAATATTAATAGTAAGGCTATTAAATATAAAGGTAAATCTACTATCTTTATAAATATAAACCTTTAAATTTAAGTAGTTAGGAATTACTATAGCTATATTAGCCTTAATTACTAAGAATAAATTATATATTAAGTTTAGTACCTTTTCTATAAAGCTATTTATATATAGTACTACTAGTATTTTAATAATATAAAAAGAGCTATAATATTTTATAATCTTAAGTTAGTATTTACTATAGTTAAAAAAGAATTTAGTATTAAAATTTAAAATACTATTACTTAGCTTAACTAAGCTAAGTTTATTAAAAATAATATATTATTTAAAGTATTTTTATAAAAATTTATAATAAAGGTTTTTTTTTATATTAAAGCTAATAAAGAATTTATTAACCTTTAGCTTCTTACCTATCTTTATTATAAGCTTTATATAAAGCTTTAGTAAATCTACCCCTAACTAATAGAATTTAACTATTAAAATATATATATTAACCTAATAAAGGGTAAGAGGTATAAGCTTAAGGATTTTATTTTAAGTAATAAAACCTACTATAAAATTAAAAAAAGTAAGGTTTAAGCCTTTACCTACTTCTTTATAAAGAACCTAGATTTAATAAATAATAATACCCTTTACTTTACTATAAAGGCTTACTAAAATAAGCTACCTTATTATAATAGCTATTATAGTAGTAATTATAGCCTACCTTAATATTAATAGGGTAGTTACTACTAATATTTATAAAGCTATAAATAATATTATAATTTTAGTAATAGGTATAATAATAAAAACTACTAACTTTAAAGCTACTTATACCCTTTTTAACCTAATTATAATTACTTTTATAAGGGTTATAAAAAGGCTTTATATTAGTTCTCTAAGGAACCTAAAGGGAATATATTAATAGTTACTTTTAATATTAAAAAAGTAAATCCCTTTAAGTAATAAAAGGAAACTAAGCTTAAATACTATAACTTCTTTAAGTACTTTTAATATAATTATAAAGATTATAAACTATAATTTTATAAGAAATAAGTGCCTAAAGAAGGTAATAGTATAAACTATATAGTTATAGTAAATAACTTTAATATAAAAGCTAAGGAGTCCTACCTTATATTCTTAAAATACTATATAATTAAAAAAAGTATTATTAAAAGTAATTTAAATAAGAATAAATCTAATTTTATAAATATTTTCTATACTAAAGAGCTTATACTTTCTTTTAATATATACTATAAAAAAATTATAATATTTAAAAAACTAACTAATAGCTAGGTTATTAAAGTAGTAATAAGGCTATATTAATTAGAAATTACTAAAAAAAGAAAGGTAACTACTTATTTTAAAGTAAACCTTTACTTTAATAACTAAGGATAGGATTATAAAATCTACCTTAATATAAAGACTTTATTAATATTAATTAATAAAAAGCAGCTTTAATAGAATAGTTATAATATTTAATAAAAAACCTAAAAGCTTAAACCTATAAATAATATAAATTTCTTTTTTTATATTAGAAAAACTATTACCTTTAACTTTTATATTAAAAATAAAGCTAAAGGAAAATTAGTATTTAGTTACTTTATTATAACTATTAATATAATAAAGAAGCTTATATTAAAATTATTAATTAGTATAGATTTTATATATAATTATAGTATTAAAATTAACTTTATTAACCCTAGGGTTATTTTTTAATTTATATATAAGATAACTATACCTAGCTATATTTTCTACTTTACTAATATAGTTTTAACTAACAGGGTTATTATAATATACTATATTACTATATTATTATATAGCTTAGAATTTATACTAGTTTTTTAGAAAAACTATATAATATATAAGGCTATAGATATCTATTACTTTATTTTAAAGAACTGCTAGATTTTTAATAATATTATAAATTATAGGTAAATAAAATACTTATTAATTTATAACTTTATAACCCTTTTAATTTATATAAAGCCTAATTAAAGACTAAGAAACCTTTAAGGTTTAAACTTTATAAACTCTTACTTTACTATAAATAATATTAAGGACTTCTTTACCTTTTATAGTTATAATATTAATATTTTACTAAGCTATAAAAAGCTAGTAATACTAAAGAATATCTTTCCCCTTAAAATAAAGAAAAACACTAAGAATATAGCTAATAACCTTAACCCTAAGGTAGTTAATAGTAGTATTCTTTTATATAGTATTATATACCTAAATAATATTCTATTTATTATAAATAAATTTAGTATTAAAATTATAAATCTTAACCTAATAGCTATAAAAAAACTTATTAAACTTACTAATAAGTATAATATTTACTATAACTAAAGGGTAGTGCTAATACTTAAGAAGGAGTAAATATATATTAATTTTATTAATAGTTAGTAAAATTAGCTAAAACCCTTATAAATATATTACTTAAGTAAGAAGGATTTTAAAAAGTTTTATAAAATCTTTAATAAAAAGTATAAAGCTAGTAAAGTATCTTACCTTAAGGTAGGAGAAAAGGCACTATACCTATGCCTTAGTTTCTTTAACTAGCTTTTAATATAGCGTAAGTACTATAATAGAATAGTAATTATTTCTAAGAGAGAAATTAAGGTATTTTATATTATAATATAAGGATATAAGAATTCCCTAGTATATACTTAGTGCTTTATAAATAAGTAATTCTATAAGCACTAAGCCTTTATATAAGTATATATTAATAATATTATAATTTTCTTTAATACCCTTAAAGAGCACTTCGTTTACCTTAAGATTATATTTAAAATCCTTAAGAAGTGCTATTTATATATAATAGCTAAGAAGTTATTTATTAGCTATTTATTAATTTAGCTCTTAGGTTTTATTATAAATATAAAGGGTATTACTAATATTAATAACTATATTAAGGTATTTAAAAACCTTTAAATACTTACTATACTTTTAAGTTTTAAAAGCTTTATTAAAATAACTACTTTTCTTTATATAAAGGTTCTTTAATTTAATTTATATATTAAACCCATATAGAATAAAAAAATTAAAATACTTTAGAATCTTTATAAAAAAAATAAACTATTTATTAGGTTATCTAAATAGGTATAGAAATATACAGCCTAGTAAGTAAGTTTTATACCCTTAAAGTAGGAAATTATATCTTTTAAAGTAATTTAAGAACTCTTATATACTAAAATTCTACTTTAATACTATAACCCTAAAAGGCCCCTCTTCTTTAAGGTTAATATATATAAAAAGAGTTTTAACCTATATACTTTTTCATTAATAATTAATTAAAATAGCACTAATATTCTTAAAAAGAATATTAATAGTAATAAACTATACTTTATTTTATTTCTCTCCTAATTAATCTTAGCTATTAAGAAGAGATATAGCTTAATAAAGGTAAAGGTAGCTATAATTATATAGGGAATAAAAAAATTAAGGAAAATAGCCTAATTTAATATATTAACTATAAATATTATTATTAATTACTTATTAATAAAAGGAATTATTAAGTATACCTTTTTTATAATAATTAATTTTAATAAAGCTAACCTTAAGCTTACTAAAGTTATAAATTATCTCTCATAATTTAAAATCTATATTATTTATATCCCTAGCACTTTAAATATAAT
>AFRA01000694.1:0-19491 GCA_000223055.1 Claviceps fusiformis PRL 1980
CTTTTTTTTTTTTTTTTTTATTAGAAGTAGGAATCTTCTATATCTTCCTTTTTATAGAAGTGAAGTCTTCTATGATTTTTATTTTATTTATAAGAAATTCTTATAGGGTAAAATATCCCTCTTTTTTGCTAATTCTAAATTTTTATAGAAGTAGGAATTCTTCTATACTGTATTCTTTCTTATTTTATAGAAGGGAAAACTTCTTTTTAGTAAATTTATTCTTTTTATAGAAGGAATAAGTAGCTTCTATACTCTCTATAAATATAGTGATATTTTTCTTTATTTTAAAAAAATTTAGTGAATTTTCTAGATACTAAAAGTTCTCTTCTAGGCTTATAACTTATTAGAAATAATGGAGGTGGGTGCTATAGAGCATAGCTTACTAAGCTAGTAGGCTTAGTGAGCGTGCATATATAGATCCACTGCTCTATAGAGCAGAGCACTGTAGCAAGCTATAGTCCACTATATCTTACGTAAAATGGAAGCTTTTGCGTTGCTTTTAGCACTATTTAATTCGCTAAAGAATTTGTAATAATAATATCTAATAAATTATATCTAATATCTGACTTTATAGGTATGCGTAGCTAGTAAGAGTAATTCTAACGGTCTGTACAGTCGGCAGCTATAAGGGGGTTTTTTACTTCCTTCCCTTATATACCTACTAACCTTATTAATAGATCCTAGTTGCTAGCTAGGCTTTATAAGCTACTCTTTATTTTCTATAAAATTTATTTATATAGGAAAATAAAAAAATAGACTTATAGCTATACAAATTAGCTACTAACGTGCTTGCAATTAGTTAACTTAGTAAAAATCAACGTATAACACTAAAAAACTAATTTTTAGATATATATATAGAAAGAAAGCCTAGAATTTAGCAATAAAGAATCTAATCCTAAGACTTTTTATAAATTCCTCCTTATTAAAAAAAACAGTAAAAAACATATATTATAAGGTAGCTACCTTCCCTAACTAAGCAGCTGTTAGCTAACTTAGTTATATCCTTTAATCCGTTCCTCTATATCTTTACTAGTTACCTTATAAATCTAACCTAAAGACTAGGCCTACCTTATAGCTGTTAGTCCGACTGCGTAGCTATTAGAATAAGCAAAAAAGGTCGAAAAGTGAGGATTTGTGAGGACCCTACAGCTGCGAGCCCACACACGTGACTTTTGGTCGGAATTCCGTGGTTGTGCCGCCCGCGCGCGCGCACGCTTGCCGGCTTGCACTGGCTTACAAAGCCCCCTATAAAGTGCTTCTATTAGCGCTATAATTATAGCACTAATAGTGAGGAATCCCCTATAAATAACCCTGTTATTTTTAACAGCTTAAATCCTTAGTAGAGTAAGAGAGGGGTATATAAGGCAATATACTATACCTATAGGGCAAACTCTATAAGTATATATTATATATAGAATAAATATATAGCAGAGGGAGATAGTAGTCTTTCCTTCCTCCTTATAGATAATAATAACTTTATTAATACTAGATTGCAGTCGCCATTTAGTCTAGTCCATAATAGTAATAGTATAAAAAGTAAAGTAAAAAAGTAAAGTAAAAAGGAAAATAAAAGTAAAAGTAAGTATTAAATATAATATAAGGTATATATTAGCTTTAAAAAAATAAGACTGTAATAGTATTTTTATATATATTTTTTAATAACTTTCTTTATACTAATTATGATTATAGCTACCTTAGCTTCCCTTTTTACTATTAGTAAGCCTTTAGTAATATTATTAGCTTTAATATAGAGTAAACCCTTATATGTGTTATGGTTTAGTCTTTGACCTAACCTTAGGCTGCGTGCTGACGGACCGCACCAGCTGGCACCCACCCTAGCGACGACCGTCCAATATAGATGTCAATTGATCAGATCTTGCCAACCTGATCAATGCGTATCCTTTTGCAGCTTGGTGCAGCTGGCAAGGGATCCGGGCAACCGGTATGACTGCGCTGACATCCGCGATGACCCAATCGGGTTAGTCCATAACAATATGTAGAGTTTAGTTTTATAAAAAGTCTTAGCTATAACTTTAATACTTAATAGTATTAATTATATAATTAAGAAGAAAAGAAAAGTATTAATATTTATAGTAAAATAAAGGTATATATTAAAAAAAAGCTTACTTTTTAGTTATAACTCTATACTATTAGTATTTATTTAGTGGTTAAAACTATAATAATGTATAAGTTATTATAATAATAATTAGTTAATTTATATAAAAAGTATTTTAAAGATTTTTTAAGCTTAATTTTATAATATTTTTTATTATTACCTTTACTTATAATAATAGCCTTTATATACTTTAAATAAGGTATAAAGTATTAAGTATTATAAAATATAAAAAATACTAGATTTATAAAGTTAATAAAGTTATTAATATAAGAAGTAAAGTATTTTACAAACTTATTATTTTTTTTTATAATAAAGGAGTTTTTAAAGTATAGCTTTTATAGCTTTTATATATTAAAAAAAAAGCTTTTTAATTATTTTTAAAGTATTATAAACTTAAAAAAAATAATAAAAAAAATAAAAAAAATAGTAAAAAAAGTAAAGAAAATATAAAAAAAGTATTAATATTATAATTCTTAAAGGTAAAAGAAATTTTAAAAGTAATTTTTAAAAAAAGTATTTATTAAGTATTTTTTTAAAAAAGTTTCCTTAATTTTAAAAAAAATATAATAATAATAATAATAATAATAATTAAATTAATTTATTATAATAAAAAAAGTATTTATAAAAAAAAAAGAAATTTATAGTTAATAAGAAAAATTATAATATTTATAGTTTTTATATAACTTTATATTATTACCTTACTTTATTACTTTACTTTAACTTTATATTTATAAGCATTATTATATATATTACTTTATATAATTAAAATAGCCTTTTTTAATTAATTATACTTTAATTAAGAGGTATATTGCCTAGAATATATAGGTAGATCCTAAATAATGCATAGATTATAGTAAGCCTACACTATATAAGGGCTATAGCTATGTATACTATTTATTACTTATTTTCTTTTGTATGTAAATTACTAGAGACTTAGAATAGGGAATATATTAACTAATTTCTAGCGCACTCCGCGCGTCATCTTGGGTAGCTGGTTCGACCCACTTCCCTCTACCGAGGTTAATCCGTTCTGAAACAGACACAACAGTATCGCAAAGAGATTTAAGCCGAACCTACTCACTGCACCACCTTTTCAGGATCTCACATTATAACCGAACATCACTGTTGCCCGTATGCTATAGTTTTCTGCTCCATTCTGCGAACTCTCGTCTCACACCATTGCCCCACGAGGTGTCCACACTTCATTGACCACGGACACTAGCTCCTGCAGGGTCTTTGGATCACGAGGTACTGTGTGACCCTTTCCATGATCAAATAAGACAGCAGAATCTTCGTCACACATGCCGAATAAAGCCATTGCTCCATTAATGTAAGGATCATTGCAGCCAACCACATGGCAATTCGGAATATCAATGTCACACTCATCGGCGAGGAGACACTCGACAGTATCATCTGCAAGACGTACTGGCGGCCAGCCAGCAAGAAACACTGCGTTCTTCGACGGAAAGAATATATATATATATATTTATCATCAATAAATGGTGATGAAACGAGGGTTTACTTTGGAATTCGAACCTTGATGCGCCGCGGCCGTCCATCCTCCTCAGACCGACGTTTCTCTTCCAGGATTAAGCTGGCAGCTACGGTGGCTCCTTCAGAGTATCCAAGTATTCCCTATAAGAATCCCGTGAGCACTAAAGCTTTAATTGAACGTCAACAACTGCTTAAATCTTACAGTGACACTGGGATCCAGATCCAAAACCTCAATCAAGCTATTCAACGTGTTTCGTACTGCCGACGCGTGAAATGATTGTTTATTCGCCATTAGTCTTCGTATAGCATCTTCAGCCGTGAGTCCTTGAGGAATTTCTCGGAGCTTTGAAGTAATATCCTCAAGCTCACTGACACCATCGAAGTCGATAAATCTATATAGTGGCCCCGGACCAAAGTAGTCATCAAATCCAGCAGGTGGCGTTACAGGATGGCCGCCGTTGATCCATTTGAATTGCGTTGGACTTGTTCTTTCTACCGCATCTATAAATGGGCGCAATTGAGCTTCAAAATGCTGGGAAGTTGATCAGCAATTGAGTAAAGAAAATTGTCAGCATCAAACTTACCGATGCGCTGCCGTAGGCGCCATGCAGACACAGAATGGTCATGATTAATGTTAATTGGTGTTGCGCATTCTATGATACGACAAAATCTCCTGACCGAAATGAACTATGGGTATGTCGGGCTATTAAAACACAAATTCTGGTAACTGACGGCCGAAATAGATCATGCACAGAACAGAGCTCATAGGGTCAAGCTCCTCTAGGCAATGAGAGAAAATGAACTGCGCGTCTGTAAGTGGCCCGGTGGAATTTTCCGCACCTGCATCATGGGCTAGCCAAATCTAGCAGCTCAATAGCAGAAACTGGTGCCGGAAATGTACCCGGACGAGTAAGATACCCAGCCTAGCATAATCAGACGAATCTCGTCTGCTCGACGTGGATCGGATGAGCGACATGATCAGCGATTAGGCTGTCAGCGACTTGATGGCCTGAGCCTTTCCTTGCTAACCCGTTTCATCCATAGACCGTTCACATGAGACAGCAACATGGGCCAATAACCATGCTGATGATCTGACAGAATAGGCAAGTGGAAGTTCGGGTCTCACTATGTTTTAAAATCGCGAAGAGGATGACGTACTGAATTTGCGTTTCAATCCCCAGCACAAAGAAGCTCCGGTGACTATGTATCGAAGTTGACTTATGATCACATGTGAAGCGCCTAGAGCGACAAAACAAAATCAGAAAGGATTGCCACAGTTGGTTCTGATCTCCAGGGTCAGGACTTGTTTACCACAAGACTGACGTGTGCTTGTTGACGTAAGATCGGACGAAACACTATCCTCTGATCAAGACGGAAGAAATGGATGACAGTGGTTGTCATGTTTTTGGCCCCCGGAAGCATGTAACACGTTATTCAAAAGACCATTGCTTTCGCAATATGGAGCGATTGCCATCATCTCTCACTAGCTGCCTGGCGCATTTTTGAAATTTCTTTGCCTCATTTCACAACAAATATTTGAATGCAAAAATCGTTTTGAAAACACTATAATGACGGCATCGAAACCTATCGCCATCGTGGGCATGTCATGCCGCCTGTCAGGCGGCGTGTCAACTCCCGAAGACCTTTGGACCATGATTTCTCGTTCTCGGGATGGTTGGGGCCCTATACCCGAAAGTAGATTCGCCACGGACGCGTATTATCATCCGAATCCACAGAAAAGAGGCTGTTTTAATACAAAACATGGCTACTTCATGAACCAAGATTTTTCACAGTTCGACGCGCCATTCTTTAACATCACGGAGCAAGAAGCTATCGCCATGGACCCACAACAAAGGCTGTTGCTTGAATGCACTTACGAAGCGCTTGAGAACGCTGGTATACGCAAGGAGACTATTTCTGGTGCAAGCACGGGGGTGTTTGTAGGAGCAACATCTTCAGACTACCTAATGGGTAACCTTCGAGACCTGAATCAAGTTCCACTGTTTAATTCAACCGGCAATCATCAATCTATACAAGCAGCTAGAATTTCTCATTATTTCAACTTCCGGGGCCCTTCCCTGTCAATAGACACTGCTTGCTCGTCTAGCTTGTACGCCTTGCATGCTGCAGTGCAAAGCCTTCGCTCTGGTGAAATTGATTCAGCAATTGTGGCTAGCTGCAGCCTACATTTACAACCAGATGACATGGTTTCTATGTCCATGTTAGGGTGAGTTCTGCATCGTATTCCATTCATCCCGCCGTTTTGAGCTGATGGCAAGTGCATTAGAGTATTTAACAACGACGGAAAGACGTACTCGTTTGACCACCGTGCGAAGTCCGGCTTCGCTCGGGGCGAAGGCGTGGGCTGTCTTGTGCTGAAGCACCTTGACCAAGCTCTAAAGGACAACGACAAAATTCGCTGTATCGTGTCCAATACTGGCACTAACCAAGATGGCAGAACTGTTGGTTCGTATAACATACGCACCCCTTTCCCTCAACTGGCCCCGCTGACTGAGGATAAGGTCTTTCGACTCCAAGTGGCGAAGCACAGGAGGCATTGATCCGTCAAGTTTACGAACGAGCGGCCATCTCTCCGCGAGACACAGGCTATGTCGAAGCCCACGGGACTGGTACGAAAGTTGGTGACCCAGTCGAAACCGCTGCCTTGCATCGAGTGTTTGGCCACAATCGCACAAAGCGATCACCTCTGTACATTGGCTCAGTCAAGTCCAACGTAGGGCACTTGGAAAACGCGAGTGGCATCATATCCATCATCAAAGCGTGTCTCATGCTTGAGAAGGGTTTCATTTTACCCAACGTCCACTTCGAAAAGGCCAACGAGGCCATCCCTCTAGAAGAATGGCACATGAAGGTGCCGGTTACTCTTCGTCCATGGCCCAAGGACAAAAAGTTCATCAGTGTCAATAACTTCGGCTTTGGTGGATCAAACGCACACGCTGTACTGTAGAAGTTCCCATCATCACTGGCTCATCTCCCGATCAGGACCAAAGATCACCCAAAGCTGTTCATTTTATGCGCCAACAACGAGGAATCTGTAAAGAAGATGGCCTCAAATCTCAGTATTTATCTAGAACAACATCCGGAAATCTTTGAAAAGCGTATATTCAACGACATTGCCTACACTTTAGGTGAAAGACGATCGCAATTCCCTTGGAGGATAGCTATCATAGCTTCATCGTGCAACGAGCTGGCTATGTCTCTGAATGGCGTGGGAAGTTTGCCAAGACGAGCTCCCTCAAGTACCCCTAAAGTGGCATTTGTCTACACTGGCCAAGGTGCCCAATGGGCTCAGATGGGACGTGAACTAATGGATACTTATCCAGTATTTGCTAGAAGCATCCATGCCGCGGCACATTGTCTTGAGAGACTGGGTGCTGATTTTTCGCTACTTGATGAGCTTTTCAGGGCCAAAGAAGAGTCGAAAATTGGTCTGGCATATCTCTCACAGCCATGCTGCACAGCCGTTCAGCTCGCCATGACCGACCTTTTATCATCCTGGGGAGTGACACCAAACGTGGTTATTGGCCACTCCAGTGGAGAGATCGTTGCAGCATATGCTGGTGGTGCGATATCCCTAGTTGATGCGATGTCGGCGTCCTACCACCGGGGTCAAATGGCTGTATTGCTAAGAACACGCCACTCTGGGCTCAAGGGAGCTATGCTAGCTGTAGGGTGTGACGCAAAAGACATTCAACAACGAATCAAGCTGCTGGGGCTATTTGGATTGACAGCGGCATGTCAAAACTCTCCGGAATCTACCACAGTCTCAGGGGACGAAGCAGAAATTGACCAACTTTCCGCGGACCTCGAGCGGCATGACATCTTCAACCGCAAGTTACGAGTTGATGTGGCATATCACTCTGCCCACGTGAGACTTGTTGCAAAAGACTACTCGAATGCAATCAAGACCATGAAAACACAGGCCTGCAAATCAAATGTGGCATTTTATTCATCTCTTTTTGGCAGATACAACGACTCTGAAGAATTGGGTGCATCCTACTGGGTCGACAACCTCGTCAAGCCTGTGCTTTTCTCTTCGGCTTTACAAAGCATGTGCAAACGAGAGAAGCCTGACATATTGATTGAAATTGGGCCTCATTCTGCTTTGAAGAGTCCTATAAAACAGACCTTGCGATCTACTAGCTCACAAGCTATTGGAGACGTCAAATATCTCCCAACACTCCTTCGCGATCAAAATAGCTGTGTCGCGTTGCTCAATCTCGCCGGAAGCTTGTTCATGCATGGACATCCCATCCGATTTGAGGAGATCAATCAGACCAAGGCCGGCCGCAAGCCGAACTTCATCGCCGATCTTCCATTGTATCCATGGCGTAGCCTAAGCTACTGGCACGAGTCGCGTGTTAGCAAGCAACACCGCTCGAAGCCGTTTGCTCGTCATGATATTCTTGGCACGTTGGACCACAGCTATACTGACATGGAGCTGACATGGCGCAATGTGCTTTCTGTTGATGAAGTCCCATGGCTCAAGGATCATCGGATGCAGTCTTTGGTGACGTTTCCTCTGGCGGGCTACTTGTCCATGGCCGTGGAGGCTGCAAGCCAGCGAGCACAGCTACGGCAGGTTCAACCAAATCGCATGGCCTCCTTTCATTTACGGGATATTCAGGCATCGAAAGCGCTCATAATGGACAGTGTGACAATTTATGAAACTGTTGTTACTCTCCGACCGTACACAGAGGGAATTCGATCCCTATCTGATGACTGGGATGAATTCTTCGTTTCCTCCTGGGCCCCAAATCGAGGCTGGCTTCACCATTGTCGCGGCTTAGTCTGCGTAAAGAAGTCTCCCTCTACGGTTAGAAATACTGTCAACAATACTAGGTTTCAGTCAGCGCAAGACCGTCGCGTCAAGGCTCACTCGCGTTGCGGAGTCAGTGTACCTATGGAGTCAATGTATACTGAGCTTGCTGAACGTGGAGCTGAGTATGGCCCAGCGTTTACCAACAGGGCGAACTATGTCTCTCTACAAGGTGATTACAGCTTTGGCTCTGCATCGGTCCCAGATACAGCTTCGTCTATGCACTCTGGATATGAAACAGGGTCAAAAGTGCCCGTGTCGTTCATGGACTTGCTTCTGCAATTTACATTTCCTATCTTGGGTGCAGGATCACGCACATTGCCACATCTATTCATGCCGTCTGCTATAAAAGCTATTGAAATCAGCACGTCGTTCCCGAATGTCCCAGGCAAATCAGTTGAAGTAGTTGCTCATGGCTGCTTAAACCGGTTCAGCCCTGGGCCGGTTGAATTCGCTGTGGATGTTTGGCATCAGTCTCTTAAAGAACCAGTAGTCACAATGGCTGGGTTTAAGATGAGTCCGGTAATCAACAACACAATTGAGGACCATCGTCCGAGGTCTCTGTGCTATAAACTTCAATGGAAAGCCCTTGACAAGGATAACTCATCTTTGAGCTTGCCGTTCAATAACGGCGAGAGTCGGATCAACGGACTAATGACAAACGGGCACTCACATACCAATGGAACTTCCGAAAACGACACAACGAATACCTCCAACGATAGTGATGAGCAAAGGAGCAGTCAATTTGGAGCAAAGCCAAGTCCTGCTGGACCTTCTCTGCGTACGAACGAGAAAAATGGTACGAATGGTGATAATGGTCATGAGTCATCATATTTTTCAGCATTGTCGTTGAGTAGAATCACGGTTCAACTAGTTTTGGTCACCGACAGGGCTCAAGAAGATGAGTTAGTGACTTCACTTCTGCTCGCCGCAAAGTTACGCTTTGGCTTGGAAGCGCAAATTTGTTCATTTTCCCGGATTCATGCAGAATCATCATCATACTACATTTGCCTCGACGAATTAGACTATCCAGTACTCTCCAAGATGACGAAATCGATCTTTTCATCGCTGCAAACCCTTTTACTCAATTCAGCCGCGGTTCTATGGGTAACATCCGGCGCTTATAGCGCACCAATGAACCCAGAAAGAAATGTAGCTCAAGGTATCTTCAGAGTTGTCAGGTCCGAAACACAGAGACTACTGGCTACAATGGATATAGATCCGATGTCACGGCTTGGTGCTCCTTCTACCGCGGGTCTCATTATGTCTGCGTTCAGATCCGTCAATGAGCCTCGACAAAATGAAGCACGGCTAGACTTTGAATTCTATGAGCGTGAAGGCCAGCTCTTTGTACCCCGAGTTATTGCAGACGATACTCTTAATATGAGCATATTCCACAGAACCCATCCCTCGACAACATATACACAGAGCTTCCAACCAGCTGACAGACGACTGAAGATGGTGGTCGGCACTGCAGGAGCTCTTGATTCGCTTTACTGGACTGATGATCCGGAATGTGTTTTGGCTGGCGATGAAATTGAGATTCGTGTAGTCTGTACCGGAATCAACTTCAAAGATGTTGTTATAGCCATGGGCCAGCTTTCAAGTCCGTATATTGGAGTCGAATGCAGTGGCATTGTGGCCAGTATAGGTTCTAATGTCACATCACTAGCTGTCGGGGACCGCGTCTGCGCCGTTTCAAAGGGCGCGTACGGCACATTTACTCGTTGTCTGGCTAGTAGTGCTGTCATTATACCGGGTGACATATCGTTTGCAGTAGCAGCTTCAATCCCTGTAGCGTATTGCACTGCATACTACGGTATCATTGAACTAGCACAACTACAAGCTGGCGAGTCTATTCTCATCCACGCAGCCTCTGGTGGCGTTGGTCAAGCTTCGATCCAGCTAGCTCAAATGATTGGTGCAGAAATTTATGCCACTGTCGGGACAGCGGATAAGAAACAGCTTCTTGTCGACGGATATGGAATTTCGGAGTCTCGCATCTTTTATAGCCGAGACAATGAATTCGGCGCTGCGGTACGCTATGCCACGGGCGGCAGAGGTGTCGATGTGATCATCAACTCGTTGGCTGGTGACCTTTTGCGAGAATCATGGGCTAGTATAGCCCCCTTTGGACGTTTTATTGAAATTGGAAAGAGGAATATCACCTCAAACAGCAGGCTTGACATGTCGAGGTTCGACTCCAACTGTACATTCAGTTCCGTTGACTTGACTCTTCTTGCTGCTGAGCGGCCACTTATCATGCGTCAGATTATGGGCAACGTCATGAGTCTACTGAGACGGAGAGCAATTCATCCCATCGATCCAATAGAAGAGACAACCATAGATCATGTTGAAAGCTCACTTCGAAAGCTACAGAGTGGCAAAACATTTGGAAAGCTTATCATTGATCATTCTCAACCTGCTTCAATACAGGTATGCCGTCATAATAGAACAAGCCGATGTTTATCTTCTAATAATGATTTATGTTTCAAGGCCACTCACCCCCCTCGAGCTTCTGCTGCGCTCAGAAAAGACGCGACGTATTTGATCATTGGTGGTACAGGCGGTATTGGATGCGCTATTGCTGGTCAGCTTAGCCGCCAAGGGGCAGGTCATATTGTACTATTGTCGAGGGGCGGAAGCGCTACAGCCGCCGTCACCAAGCTGATGGAACAAAATGCGGCACATGGTGCACGCTTTCATGTAATGAAGTGCGATATTGGCGACGAAGAGAGTGTTTTTTCCACGCTGTCAAAGACACGACAGTCACTCCCTGCCATCCGGGGTGTCATTCATGCGGCGATGGTTCTGAGAGTAAGATACAAATCCTGGTTGCAAACAATACCCCAAAGCTCATTTTAACAACGCCTCTACAGGACACTCTCTTTGAGAAAATGATGTTTCAAGATTACGATGATGTGGTAAGATCCAAAATTCGTGGCACACTACACTTCAGCGAAGCCATGCAAAACGACGAGGTGGACTTTTTCATTCTCCTCTCATCAGTCGCTGGTATTGTTGGAAATAGAGGTCAAGCGGCGTATTCCGGAGCCAGTACGTTCCTTGATGCTTTTGCACATCATCGTCGTCAAAAAGACCTGGTCGCAACCTCGATCAACCTAACAGCGGTTGAAGACGTGGGCTACCTGGCCAGCAACACCTCAAGAAAAAGGGAAGTGCTAAAGAACATATCGGGAAGTTCAATGTCCCAAAAGGAAGTATTGGCCCTTGTCGAGGCTGCGATCAGTGGGGAGATATGTGATGGCCAATGCATTACCGGCTTGGACCTCGATACACCGGAATCACTGCCATTCTGGGTCGATGACGGCAAATTCTCTGTGATCCGAGAAAAGGCTCATGCCACTAGGACAGAAAGTGCAACGACAGTTTCCTCTGATATGTCCCTGGCAGAAAGATTACAACGTATACCAAGTGCGCACGAAGCAGTCGAGATGATTGCATCTGAGCTTGGTCACAAACTAGCGTCAATCCTCATGATGGCACAGGAAGATATGGAAGCTCAGAAGACATCGATTTCAATCTCGGCATTTGGTCTGGACTCTTTAAATGCCATCGAGTTACGCAACTGGATTGGGAAGGAGTTTCAGGCACATCTGCAAGTATTGGAGCTTTTGACGAGCGGACGACTGCAGGATCTGGCGGAGATAGTACTCAAGAAATCAAGACTAGATGGTGCTTGGACAGCAAAGGCGTGCTAGGATACCTTTGGACTTTTCGATGTTTTATGCTTTTCCGTATGCTGTTCATTCTGGCATTAAGATAGATATCTATGTGTTGACCAGACTCTAGAAAGTCGATTGAAATCTGTCATGCTTGGTGGAAATTCACGCTTTTTTTCCGCCTGGGCTTCTGCTATCTCCCTCATCTTCAAATCCACATCTCGGATGTAATACAAAATTGTCTGCCAATCCGAGCCCATCAGGCCTATTGATAAAATGCACTGAGTGTGAGATGTGTTATCTACACCACAGGTCCGGAGCCATGTTCATCCATGTCACGCTTCCATTGCTCGCGTATTTGCTTCAGAAGACCAGGTATTATATAAACATCAAGCGCTGTCCCAGCCAAGGCTTTCGCCACCCGCATGGCTCTGTCGAATGCACCTCGAGTCCCGGACGCCTTTCCGAAATCGGGACTATGTGGCTGTCCCGCTTCAGCGCCCGGGGGAATAGCAAAGCTGACGTTCATACTGGGCAAAGCGTAACTCAGGTTTCCTTGATCAGTACTTGCCTTGACCCAGGTGGGTTGGTCATGGGGCGGCAGAGGCGGTTGAGGCGAGTTGGGTAAATCCTGCCAGTGTTTTCTGTAGCGCGCGGCAAGAACGCGATTTGGAACGTGATCCATATAACCTGGTTTAACGTTGATCTCAAGCCTTGCCCCCGTGGCTTCAGCCCCGGCTTGGAAACAAGCCTCGACTTTGCGCTGCAACTGCTTAAGCCGGGCGAAGGATGCAGCGCGGAGTACAGCCACACCTGCTGCATGCTCGTGGATGACATTAGGCTTGTTGCCGCCGTTCGTTATTTGCAACCCGATGATGTCGTCAGGTCTCGTCTGTTGGCGCAAGACCGAGATGGAGTTGTAGGCAATAACGAGGGCGTCAAGCGCATTGATCCCCAACCAGGGACTGTTGGCTGCATGTGCCGCCCGCCCATAGTAAGAAGCATTCAGATGGGTGAATGCGGTTGTTCGAACAAGAGGGCTGTTATGCAAGATTCCTGGGTGCGAGATTAGGGACAAGTCCATGTCTCGATACGCGCCCGCCTCCAAACATCTAATCTTGCCGCCACCGCCTTCCTCGGCTGGTGTACCGATGATCTTGATTTTACCCGGTAGGTGGTGGCGGCACATCACTTCGGCAGCGGCCAGGCCCGCCGCTAGTGATACCATCGCGATCAGATTGTGCCCACAGGCATGGCCCAGATTTGGGAGTGCATCTAGGCGATGTATGTAAGTAGTGCTTTTGGCCAAAGTCTAACGAACATGCAACTCAATTCATTCTCGGGGTACACTAAAAGAAACAAGAAAAAGAAAAAACGTACCCATTTCTGCGTTGAAGGAGACCGCGGGCCCAGGCATGCCGCTGTCGAACTCCGCCACCCAAGCTGTCTCCATGCCATAGGCCGAACAAGTGACATGCCAGCCTATCCGATACTTTAAGAAATTGGTCAAGACATCGTGCGCTTTGTGCTCATTGAAAGCCGTCTCCGGGTTTGCGTGAAGAAAGCAGTTCAACGGCCATAGTAAAGAACTTAACTCATCAATATAACAGTCAATGTCACGCAAGAGCTTATTTGTCGTAGACAAGTCAGGTTCGTCGCAAGCTCTAGGCACCAGAACGAATTCGTCATCCATTCTTCACCAGTGATTGCACGGAGAATTCCCTCAATGAATGGGCGAAGATATGGCAGTGACATCCGCAGGCACAGCTGAGTTGCAAGCAAGTGAAGACGAAACAGGTAAGTGTCTGGTACCATACAAATACTGTGGCGACGGTCAAGTGCCTTGCAGCGGGAAAGACTGGATAAGTGAGAAGATTAATGCGCCCTGTGTAAATGCAAGTGCCGAAAGCATTAACACGCATGACCGAAGCCAAGTCGACAGGCATAATTCCTGCAGGTTCATAGTCCGGTATGGTATTTAATAGCGCAATTACGAGATATGACACCACCTGCAGATCCGTTGCAAGTCGACAAGAATTCAGCCCACTTCTTTGTTTCCGTCTTTCGAACGACGCGCTGGATCAACCTGGACCTTTTCATAGTGCAATCATTTGAAACGGCACATCAGAAGAGCGTCGAGCAGGAAAATGCCCCTCAATCACAAACACGACGTAGCAACCACCTTGAACTATTGGGACGATCCGGGTGACGGTTCCAAGCCGACGCCCATCTTCATCGGCAACGGAAGAATTAGCAACAGACGACCATACAAGGCTTGGAATGTTTCGATTCTCGACATTAGCGGCGATGAGCATACGTACACCCTGGATTGCCAAGGATTCCAATACTGCCGCCACCAAAGCTGCGAGACGGCTTTCACCAACGACGACCAGATCCAAAACGAGTATTATGCAGAGTGCAGACAGCTCGTTAAGGACATCACGGGCGCGCGTGCCGTCGCAGTCTTCAATCACAAAGTACGTCGCGGTCCAACCCAGTGGCATCACCTGGGCTTGCAAAACCTTGCCAATCGCGGGCCGGTCACCCGAACCCATGTCGACCAGTCGTACGACGGAGCGGAGCGGCGGCTGCGGTGGGAATACCCCAAAGAGGCCGACGAGCTAATCCAGCACCGGTACCAAATCATCAATGTTTGGCGACCGATTCAGCCTATTTTAAAGGACCCCATTGCCGTGGCTGATGCTCGATCCGTTGCCGACTCTGATCTTTTGGGCGCCGAGATGGTTGAAGATAATTTTGTCGGCGAATCATGGGTTGTCCGTCACAATCCAAATCATCGCTGGGTTTTCAAGCACTCTATGACACCTCAGGACGTGTTGCTCATCAAGTGTTTCGACTCCGACAAGTCAGTGGCCCGCCGATCGTTGCATTCTGCATTTGAAGACCCCGCATACAAAGCGTGTGAGTCTCGGCAGAGCATTGAGGTGAGGTGCTTGGTCTTCTACTAAACAAAAAACAAAAGAGGGGGAGGGAGGGATGCGACTCTAAAGCGGGGTTGGTTGAGGACGTCGATTATGCAGGACACGTCTACGTTCTTACGTATCACACATACTATGTATGTGTGTACATACGTGTATGTGCATTTGTAACCCAAGTATAATTGTTTGTGTGTACATAATCTATAGAAAGTCTTGATCTCAGGTATAAAAGCTGAGGACTTGGCCATTCATTCCCAACAGTAGCTTTCCTTTGTAGTCTTTTCATTCCCTCATCCATCCAGCCCCTTTTTCACTATAAGTCACAGAAATAAATCATGGCCCCTTCCATTGAGCCTCCAAGCTGTGTCGATTGGATGGGCAAGAAAGTGCCTGTTTGGTCAATGCAGACGATCGACTACGGGCTCTTGCTTTCCCAGGATCCCGGCGAGGTCGATAAGGTAGTCAATGCATGTATAGAGGACGGCTACTTCTACCTCAATCTTGATGGAATCGATGGCCGCCGCATGCTTGCCGACCAGCAAGAGACGCTTAAGCTCATGAAGCGCTTCTTTGATAGCCCCATTGAGGCCAAAAACGAGTTTGGCTTGATATCCTCTCATTTGGGGTCTGTCTTCTGATGATTTCTTGAGCAGAAAGTCTTCTGTATTCTAAACACTTCTCATGCGTGTAGGTACGAGCCTGTGGGTAGCCGCACCGGTGTCGCGGCTGGCACAAAGGATGGGTACGAGATGCTCAAGGTTTCTCGAGACGAGATCCAGAGAGACAGCCCCAAGATCCCGGCCCCAGTGAAAAACAACGGCGACCTGCAGATACTTGAGAACGCTATCGGCAGCTGCAATACGGTCACCAAAGTCATCCTGTCGGCTCTCTCCACAGGACTCCATCTCACTGGTGCCGGGCGGTTTGAAAACTCGCACCGCAACGAGCGACCATCCACAACTACAGTAAGTGTATCTATCAACTTGTCATACCAGACGAGCATGATTTATTCCAACACTAGCTCATGATTCGTCTTCTTCCACTGATCCGTTCTTGCCGTTTAAGCTATCCATGATGCATTATCTTCCATCTGAGCTTGCTGGCGAAAATCGCATCGGCCACCAGAAGCACACTGATATCAGCACTCTTACTCTTCTGTTCAGCGAGCAATGGGGGCTGCAAATTCGCCCGCCTGGTTCCTGCGGCGCGCGTGAAATGGGCTTTGTGGCACCTAAACCAGGCTGCGCATTTGTACACGTGGGCGATTCTTTGCGATTTGCCAGTGGCATGAAGTTCCAGAGCTGTATTCATCGCGTTGTGCCATTTGATCCTACTGAGCATCGATATTCAATCGCTTATTTCTTACGCGCTGAGGATGACACAATGTTTATTGATTCGGAGGGTCGCGCTATTACGGCAGGACAGTGGCACGATCAAAAGTTCAAAGCTTTTACTGACCCGGAACTATGGCAAGCAATGGCGCCGAAGTCCATGATTCTAGGTGGAATGAAGGAAGATGGAGAGGATGAACCGATCCTCCTGAAGCACAATCCAGACGCCAAAAAGCTCAACACTGTATCAGCAAAAGCTTAAAGGGAAGATGATATATGTCTTAGTTATATGAGTACTTACTACTAGTAGAACATATAGTGTGATTTACTGGGGGGGAGTATTTGCTTAAATTTTAAACACTTGTATTTTATTGAGTTTTATAGAACATAAGTCAAAGCAAAGTCTTATTTTTTCAGTAACATTGAAAATAAATAGCTCGTACTGTTATAGACTGGCCTAGAGGCTACAACGATCTAGCGTTAATAGAATATATTATTACTCTTAAGGAGAAAGAAAAGAGAAAGAGAGAGATATCTCTTATAGTCTTTCTAATACTATTTATTTATAAGTGCTCTAAGTAGGACTACTTAGGCTACTTAAGGTAAGTATATGTTATGCCAATTCGGCACGTGCGGAAATTCAGATCCAAACATTATATACACCCCTATTATAATTCACTACTTAATTAAAGATAAGTAGTTATTAAAATAAATTAAATATTTATATATTAATAGTATATTATAGTGAGAAAGGTATTATAAAATAAAAAGTATTCTCTTAGAATTTAATAGGGAATTACTTTTAATTCTAGGAATAGAGAAGTAAGGTTTAGTTTAGTAATACTACTAGTCCTATCTTTAAGTATATAAAGATAATTTAAATTATATTTATTCTACTTAATTGCCCTTGATTTCTATATAACTAGTATAATATTCTAAGACTTTTCTTAAGTAATTACCTAGGAACTTAATATAATTAGAATTGTTGGATTCCTTAGGATACAAGCTATTTTCTAAGGAATACTAGGTAAAGCTGAGGGCCTAAGCGGCACAACGGGGGGGGGGGGTCTGTGAATGCATTCAAAATCGGTTGTCTTCTTCTATTTAGTGCTATTCTATAACTCCCTTTTATAGCCTATTAAAGGCTACTCGTAGACCTACTTAATGTTCCACTAAGTAGACTATAAAAATTAGGGACAACCACATTATTCTAGGACACCTAACTACCCCGCTACCTAGCTTTTTCTTAGCGTTTTATAGTAAAATTTACTATTTTAATGTTAAGGCTAGTTATGGGAGATGGCTTAGTGGAGTGAAGACTGAGATATAGAGTATATACTACAACGTAGCTACTAGGTAGGGGGTAGTGCTTAAAGGTATAAATCTCTACGCTCTTATATAAATATTCCCTCTCCTTTTTTTATATATTCTTTTAGCTTACTATTAAGTTATAATAAGGTTACTATTATATATCTTACTTTCTTATACCTACCTTAAGCCTTTATAAAACTATTTATATACTCTTTATATAAGTAGTTATAGCTATAGGTAGGTATAATAAAATACTTTCTCTTTCTTTATAATTACCTTAATTATAGTTTTATAAATAGGTTACTACTATTTTACTGCTTTTTTAAAGCTATTATAATATGTTACCTATTTCTATATAAGGTATATTTATTATTATACTAAGCTTAGCTAAAAATACCTTTATTTTCTATAGCTTAGCTCTATAACTTAAGCTAAGTTATAGTATTATATTATATATACCTAATTAGTTATATAACTATATTACTACTATATTACTTATTAAAGGTATTATTTTATATATATTTTAATTTACTAGCCTTTAATTATTATATTATAATATTATTCCCTAACTTTATTTTTAATTTAACTTTACTTTTTCTTTACTTAAAGGTAATATTAATATAATAATATATTTACTAAGTAATTGTTATGCTAATCGCAAGGAAAATCAGGGGCGATTAGGTAGGAAGAATATATCCTAAATTGCCTCTTAGAATCTAAGGTAGGACTAGTATTATTACTAGGCTAAGACTTACTTTCTTCTTTTTTAATTTTTTTTTAGAAATTCTCTATTAAATCCATAGAGAATCTTTCCTATTTATAGTACCTTCCTTTTTATAACATACTACTAATGCGTAGATATTAATTTATTCTAATAACTACTTATCTCTAATTAGGTAGTGAA
This sequence comes from Claviceps fusiformis PRL 1980, assembly GCA_000223055.1. Taxonomy (NCBI): domain Eukaryota; kingdom Fungi; phylum Ascomycota; class Sordariomycetes; order Hypocreales; family Clavicipitaceae; genus Claviceps; species Claviceps fusiformis. Next base: position 18,619 of record AFRA01000694.1, read on the forward strand.
TGATAATAGGGATGCATATAACATTTATATCTATATTTCTATATATACTAAACTAGGTATAAGAACTATCCCCCCCTTAAGGCAACATTAACCTAATATTGTTATAATTAGGTATGTGTTTATTTATTATTATTTCTAATTTAGGATATTATCTTTTGTTTTATTTTAATTACTATTTTAAAACTAATGATGTTTACTAATTTAATGTATAATTATAGGTATAAGATAGAATATTTTAGTATAGGGAGGGATTTACTTTATAATTCTTCCCTTTCTCTTACTATGCCCTAATTCATTTATTAACTCTTTTAATTCCTAATATAATTATAGTATTATTTATTTATATATAATTCGTTAATTATATCTAAATTAGCTAAGAAACTATTCCTAATGCTATTTTACAGTGTTTAGCTATTAAAGAATAGAACCTAGAAAGTCGTAGACCTTAAATTAGTTCAATATCTATTAAGTTATTATAGTATTATAATTAAAATACAAAAAGTTTATTAGTTAAACAGAACTAAATTATTAAAAATTTAATTTTCTTAAGGACTTAGAGAATTAGGTATACTAGATATATTTTAATTTAAATTATAGTTCAGCACTCAATTATTCTTACTTTATGCCCTATTTCATCAGATTTAACCCTATATTTAATACTAGTCTCATTAGCTATCTTACCTTAGAATCCTAGGTAGAAATCGGGTTCGGGTTCGGGTTCGGGTTAGGGTTAGGGTTAGGGTTAGGGTTAGGGTTAGGGTTAGGGTTAGGGTTAGGGTTAGGGTTAGGGTTAGGGTTAGGGTTAGGGTTAGGGTTAGGGTTAGGGTTAGGGTTAGGGTTAGGGTTAGGGTTAGGGTTAGGGTTAGGGTTAGG
>AFRA01000695.1:0-19484 GCA_000223055.1 Claviceps fusiformis PRL 1980
TAATATAACTAATTAAAGGACTTTTATTAATATTATAAAGTTAAATTAATAATAGCCTAAGTAAGTACTATTCTTTATTTAATATACTTAAAGAATTAGACTGCCTACCCATTAAGGGATATCTAGCTTTATATAGAAGCTAATATATATTATACTAAATTAATATTAAACCTATAAAAGGCTATATATATACTAAAGCTAGTAACTAATAAGTTATAGTTATTAAGTATAAGCTAATATACTATTAAGTATATAGGTTAGTTTATTTAAATAAAAAAAACTATAATATATAAAACTACCTAAACCTTTCAATTAATATATTCTATACTTTTATTAGTTTAAGGGTAGTAAGGTATAAAAAAAAGCTACTATATCCTTATAAGAAAGTATAGTAATAACTAAAAGCTACTTACTTAGTCTAAGCTATAGTTTAATATAATACTTAAAGGGAACCTATAGAAATACTATTAATAGTTTAGGAAGTATTAAGTATGTACTTTAGTGCTTATATTTATTATAGCTTTTAACTAAATATATTTAAAGAGGTAGTTTATAATAACTATAAGGAATTAAGGGGTATTTAAAGAGTTAGCTAGGAGGTTAGTTATAAAATCTACTAATATTTATAACTAATACTTATTTAGCGCTAGGATAAGCTATAGGAGGCCTTAGTATAAGCACTAGCTTTTATAAGCTCTATAGCAGTAGTAATTTTATATATACTATATAATATTTATTAATATACCCTCCTAGTAGTAATTATAATAAAGAGCATAAAAAGTTATATTTTTTCTTAAGTAGCTTAATAAGGGTAAGTTATAGGTTTATTAAATTAGTATAGTAATTAAAGGCTTATACTATAGTATTTAAAGGTAGCTATAAAATAATAAAGCCCTATAACCATTAATTATATAGTCCCTAACCTACTAATATATAGTTAGCTTAATAGGAAATCTCTAAGCTTTTAATTATATTACTATAATCTTTAGGTAATATATAGAATTAGCTTATATATCTTAATTCTAAAGGTTTTAAAGATAGTTATTTATAAAGAAATTATAGCTTTATAGGTTAACTATTATATTATTAGTTAAAGGCTAGTTTTACTTTAGTAATAGGGTAGGAGGGGTATAAAATAGCTATAATAGGTATATAATTAATATTAAGTATAGTAATAGCTAGGCTAATATAAAGGCCCTTAATTTATTTTACTTATAGTAAAATAGTATATTAAGGTAGGCTGCTTAAAAGCCTAGTTAGTAGTAAAGGTAAAAATTAAAGAGAAAGAGGGTCTTTATTTAATATACTTAATATTTTAATATTTTTTAAAGGCTTATAAAGTATTCTAAGTTTTTATAGTTAATAAGAATTATAAATAGCTTAAAAATACTATAAAGCTTAGTAAACTATACCTTAAGGTATAAAATAATACTAAGTAGCTTTTTATTATAAATTATATAATTCTATTAAAGAGCTATAAGCTAAGTAGAGTAGTAGGCAATAGGTTATAGTATACTTACTATATTATACTATAAGAGGTAACCCCTAATAGCCTCCTTTAATATATTAGCTTTTACTACTATATTTAAAGTAAAGTCCTATTAGGCTAGAATTAAAGCTAAGAAAAATATATTTTTAAGGTATTAAAAGGCTATTTAGTAAGCTAAAGACTAAATAAATAAGGTACCCTTTTTAGTAAGGTTAAGTAAAGGTTTAATAAGGTTAAAAAAGTTAGCTATAAATTCTTAGTAAAAGTTTATAAAGCTTAAAAAGCTATAAATACCCTATAGCCATATTAGTGCCTTTTATTTATAAATAGTAGCTACCTTAGCTAGGTTTAGTTATATTATATAGCTAGCTTATACTATAAACCCTAAGTACTTAACTTTAGTTATACTAAAGGTATACTTATTAAGGTTAAAATATAGGCTAGCTTATTAAAGATAGGAAAGAATCTTTTTAGTATACTATATATACTCTTTATATATATTATTAGTATAAATAAGGATATTATTAAAATAAGCTATTATATAAACCCTTAATATATCCCCTAAGGCGCTATTAATATAATATTAGAATATTATAAATACTTTAGCTAAGCTAAAGGGGTAAATAAGTTATTTAAAAAGGCTAAAATATATATAAAAAGCTATAAAAGCCTTATCCCCTTATATAATATATAGGTAATAAAAAGTAGTATAAATATCTAATTTAATAAACTACTAAGCGCCTACTAGGGATTATAGAGTTTTCTTAATAAGTAGTAATAAATACTAGTTTTAATTTATAATTTTATTTAATACGTTATAGTTTTAATAAAAATACTAACCTTTACCTACTTTTTTAATTAAAAGTATTAGTATAACTATTAAAAAGAAGAAAGCTTTAATTTAGCCCTTATTTATAAGGTTTATAATTTATTTTTATATTTTTAATAATTAGTTTTAAAGTATATTATAAAGTAATGCCTAAGGTAGGTTTAGTAAGCTATTATTAGGGTTTTATTATAGTTAAATATAATAATTAGCTTACCCTTAATAAGGAGAAAGAGTATTAGTATTTTTATAATAAAATAAATCCTTAAAGTTAACTAATTTACTTAATAAAGAGAAGAGGTTCTTATTCTCTCTTAGAATTACTAAGTTTATTATAAATATAAAAATAATATTAATCTTTTATAGGCTTATAAATATAACACTACTTACTTTACTTAATTATAAAGCTTAGTAAGCTAATTCTATATAAACTAAGCCTATAATAGTAGTTATTAGTAAGGCTACCCCTTAGATATTTAAGATATAAATCTCTAGGCTACCCTATATATAAATAATAAAGAGGCATTAAGTAGTATATAATATAATATTATTTTAAGCTATTTATAGCGCCCTTAGAATGTAGTTTTATAAAAAGCCTAGGATTATATAAGCTATTATAAGGAATAACTAGCTATTTAAGTTAATACTAAACTAAATAAAGTAAGTAATTCTTAGGTATTAAGAGGCATTAGTATAACTATACTATATAACTATTATAATAGTAGTTAATATATATAATTAAGCTAAGGTAAGGTATTAAAGACCTAGCCTTTAAACTATATATTTACTTATAGTAGTATAGCTATTATAACTATTATTTACTTAAGTATTAATAAATTTAAAACTATTATATAAAAAAAAAGGAGAAATAATGCCTTTTTTATATAATATTTTATTTCTTTATAAATATTTAAGCTAATACTATTATAAATATAGTATAGACTAATATTATTAATATATATTTTATTACTAAAACTTATATAATAAAGCTATTTTTTTTAAATTAAAGTTATTATTATTATTTAATACTTTTTTATTAAAAGTATTTGAAGCCTTAATATTAAAACTTTTTATTAAGTAATAAGTAGAAAGCTATATATAGTTTTAAATAAAATAACTATTACTATTATAATATAAATACTAATAAGTAGCCTTATAATACTTAATAATATTTTATAAAACTTAGGTTACTTAAATTATACCTTTAGTATTTATAGGCTTTATACTTAACTTACTTTTACTGAAAAATCTATAACTTTACTTAAAGCTTAAAAAACTAATAAAATTAATACTTATTATAGCTATATTATTATTTTAGTTATATTTAGTTTAAGTATAATAATAAGCCTTAATATACTTCTTAATTTAATATAAGTTAATATTTAAGGTAATACTATAGTATTATATAACTACTATATAATAATTAAAGTAAAGAATATTATAGCTTATATAATAATTCTTTATTTACTTATTAAGTTTAATTTAAAGCTAAGTAAGTTTTATTATATTTATTTAAATACTTCCTTTTATAACATATAACTTTTATTTAAAATAAATAAAAAAATCTATAAACTATTTATTTAAATATTATTTTAATTAATTTAACTTTATAATTATATATTCCTTTTAATAAGGGTTTATAAATATAATATTAAGGTATTTAAAGAAATAGCTTAATATATATTAGTAATTATTACTTAGCTTAAAAAATAAAGCTATTTATACTTAAATTATAAGTAATAAATTTTAATAAATAAAGAACTATTTATTATAATTAATACTAATAAAGTTTAAGTTAGCCTTTAGCTTATATACTATAAAGCTTTACTAAGCTTAAAATAAGGCTTTATTTTTATTATAAGGGTTCTTTATTAGGAGTAGCTTATACTTAGGTTATACTTAGTTAGCTTATATTAAGGTATTTATATAAAATACTTAGTTTATTATAGCTATATAGTAATATAATTCCTTAAGCTAAGCTACTATTAAAGTAATAGTTTTATAAAGGTAATATAAGTCCTATATATTACCTAATTAGGCTATTTATTTATAATATTAAGGATTTATTATATTATTTTTATAAAAATAAATATTATAAGTAGCATTATAATAAATAATAATTATTATAAACTAGCCTAAATAGTAATTATAATTTAGTATTAATAAAGTTATTATTATTTATAAAAGGGAAGGAAAGGTTACTATCCCCCTTTACTGTATATTTAGTTTATATATAATATATACTTATAGGGTTTGCCCTTTAGGTAAGGTAGGTTACCTTATATGCTCCTTATATGCTCCTTATATGCTCCTCTCCTATTCCACTAAGGATCCGAGCCTCCAGCTCGAATCCATTACAATAAAGTAAGTAAAGTAACTAAATAAGCCTTTTATTTTTCTTTTTTTTATAATATTCAAATAATATAGCTATAAAAAGTAAGCTAAAGTAAAGAAAGAGAAATGCCTTTTAATTTATAAAAATTAAGCTAAGCTTTTAAAACTTAATGCTAAATAAACTCTAAGGTAATATAAGAATATATAATAAAAATACTAAAAGTATAATAATAATAAGTAGTAATAAAATAGTAATAAAAAGTAGTATAATAATAATAATAAAAGGTAAAGTAATAGTAAATAATATAGTAATAATATTAAAGAGTATAATAATAATAAAAAGAAATAATATTAATTAGTAACAGTTTTTAAATAAAAAGCTAAAAAATAGCTATATAAATAAAAAGTATTTATAGTATAGCTTAGTAATATAAAAGAGAGTAGAATAAATATATACTTACTTCTTTTAATATAATAGTAAATAAAATAATAAAAAAGGCTAACATAATTAAAGATTAGTAAATAAATTATAATATATAGGTATTAATTACTTAATTTCATACTATACTTTAAATAACTAAGTATTAATATAGTTAATACTAGTTTTTAATAAATAAATAGTAATAAAATTAATAATAATAGTAAGTAAGGAAGATATACGTATTTTATTAGTAATAAACTAAAATAATACTAATTATTCAAATAATAATATAACTAAAAAGCTAATAATAATATTAAGTATAGTATATTTCTCTATACTATATAAGGTAATAATAAAGTAAGTATATAAAGCTTTAAAAAGCTTATTTAAAACTATTTTTTGTCTTTATTATTAAAGGTATTATAAATAAGAATATAAAGTACTTTTATAGCTTTACTATAGTAAATAGCTACTATTATTTTATAAATAAGGTAATAAAGAGTAAAATATTAAATAAATATAATAGTATTTTATATATAAGTTAATTTTTTTTCTTTAATACTTTTTATAAAAGTATATAAAGCCTAGTATAAATAAAAATAAGCCATTATTTACTATATAAATAATATAAAATAAGTATTAAATATCTAGCTCTAAGAGATTAATAAATATATATAACTTATTCTTAAAGTTATCTTTAACCTTATAGTAGCTTATATTGAAAATAATAGAGGTGGGTGCTATAGAGCATAGCGTACTAAGGTAGTGGCTTAGTGAGCGTGTACGTACATATCCACTGCTCTGTAGAGTAGAGCACTACAGCAAGCTACAGTCCACTATATTTTATAGAAAATAGAAGCTTTTACATTGCTTTTAGCACTATTTAATTTATTAAAGAATTTATAATAATAATATTTAATAAATTATATCTAATATCTAGCTTTATAGGTATATATAGCTAGTAAGAGTAATTAATAGTGTATATAGTTAGTAGTAGCTATAAAAGGGTTTTCTACTTCCTTCCTTTATATCTTTACTAACCTTATTAGTAGATTCTAGTTACTAGCTAGGCTTTATAAGCTACTCTTTATTTTCTATAAAATTTATTTATATAGAAAAATAAAAAAAATAGAATTATAGCTATATATATTAGCTACTAATATACTTATAATTCGTTTACTACTAAAAACCTGATTTTTAAATATTTATATAGGAGAAAAGCCTAAAATTTAGTAATAAAGAATCTAGTTTTAAAACTTTTTATAAGTTCCTTTTTATTAAAAGAAATAGTAATAAATATATATTATAAGGTAGCTACCTTTCTTAACTAAGTAGTTATTAGCTAGCTTAGTTATATTCTTTAATTTATTTCTTTATAATTTTGCTAGTTACCTTATAAATTTAACCTAAAAACTAAACTTACCTAATAGTTATTAGCCTAACTATATAACTATTAAAATAAGTAAAAAAGGTTAAAAAGTTAGGATTTATAAGGACCTTATAGCTGTAAGCCTATACACATAACCTTTAGTCGGAATTGAGTGGTTATGCCGCCCGTGCGCACGCACGCTTACTGGCTTGCACTGGCTTGCAAAAGCCCCCTATAAAGTGCTTCTATTAGCGCTATAATTATAGCCTTAATAGTGAGGAATCCCCTGTGAATAACCCTGGTATTTTCAACAGCTTAAAATATAGTAACTATTTAAAAATAAAAGAGAGAAAAAGGGAGTATTAATAATAATAAATATAATTTTACTATATTTAGTTTTAATATTACTAAACTAATAAAGATAAGAACGCTTATTATTTAGATTTAATAAGTAGTAATAATAGATTTTTTATTTAGTATTAATAAATAAATATGAAAAGAGTATAAATAATAATAAAGAATAAATAAGTAGTAATAAGTATTTAAATAAAAGTCTTAGAGTATATAGAATTAAAATAAAAAGAATAATAGTAGAATTATAAGTATAAGAAAGATAAATAAAAAATTTATAGTTAGTATTTTACATATAATTAGCTAGCTAATTTAGGATTTTTAATTCTTTACTTTGAAGTTTATTTTATTACTCTTAAGTGCTAAATTATAACTAGCTAAAATAAATAAATCTACTTAGTAAATTATATAACTCATATTATAGTATTATTATTATATTTTAAATATTTACTCACTATTTAATAGCTAAGAGGTAATAGGGTAGGGATCTATATAATAAATTTAAGCTAAAGGCTTAGAGTTTTAGTAAAGTAAAAGAGGAGTATATGAAGTAACTTACTATACCTATAAAGTAAACCCTATAAACATATATTATATATAGACTAAACATATAGTAGAGAGAGATAATAGTTTTTCCCTCCTTCTTATAGATAATAATAACTTTATTAACACTAGATCGCAGTAGCTATCTAGGCTAGTCCATGACAAGAGATAATAAAAAGGCATTTAGTAATATATAATATAATAATATTTTAAGTTATTTATAGTGCATTGAAAAAAATAGTTTTATAATAAACTTAGAAATATATAGGCTATTATAGGGAATAACTAGCTATTTAGGTTAGTATTAAATTAAATAAAATAAGTAATTTTTAAGCACTAAAAGGTATTAATATAGCTATATTATATAACTATTATAATATTAATTAACGTATATAATTAAGCTAAAGTAATAGAATAAAGGCCTAACCACTAAACTATACTTTTACTTATAATAATGCAGCTATTATAATTATTATTTATTAAAGTATTAATAAACTCAAAATTATTATACAAAAAAAAGAAATAATACTTTCTTTAGATAATATTTTATTTTTTTATAAATATTTAAGCTAATATTATTATAGGTATAATATAAGCTAATACTATTAATTTATATTTTATTATTAGAATTTATATATTAAAGCTTTTTTTTTTAAACTAAGGTTATTATAATTACTTTAAGCCTTTTGATTAAAAACATTTAAAGCTTTAATATTTACTTTCTTTATAAAATAATAAGTAAAAAGTTTATATAGTTTTAAATAAGGTAACTATTATTATTATAATATAAATATTAATATGTAGCTTTATAATATTTAATAATGTTCTTAAGAATATAAGTTATTTAAATTACTTTTTTAATATTTATAAGCTTAATATTGAATATATCTTTATTAAAGAATTTGTAGCTTTACTTAAAGCCTATAAAGCTAATAAAGTTAATACTTATTATAGCTATATCTCCTTTATAGTTATATTTAATATAAAAGTAGTAATAAGCTTTAATACACTTTTTAAAATAATATAAGTTAATATTCAAAGTAAAACTATAGTATTATATAATTATTATAAAATAATTAAAATAAAGAATATTACAGCTTATATAATAATTTTTTATTTACGTATTAAATTTTATTTAAAGCTATATAAACTTTTTAAATATTTACTTATATGCTTTTACTGATAAAGTAAAATCTTTATTTAAAATAAATAAAGAATTTTTTAAATTATTTATTTAAATATTATTTTAGTTAATTTAGCTTTATAATTATATATATTGTTTTAATAAGGGTTTATAAACATAATATTAAAGTACCCTGTGGCGCAGTGGTTAAGCGTTATAGAAAACCTTATTAGTTTTCTTATATAAGTAAGAATTATAAGAGAGTTATAGGTTTAATTTCTATATAAAGTATAGTTTTTCTTTAGTATAGTAAGGACTATATATTAAGAAAAAACTAGACTCTAATTAGCTAAAAACATAAGGAGGCTTTTCTAGCTAATTAATAAATTAGTAAGTAAAGGCTAAAGTAGGTCTAGTCCCCCTACTTATTCTAGTTTACTATATAGTATAAATTAGCTACTTTTATATTATATAAATAGGTAAAAAAATACCCCTTAGCTCTTTAAGTGCTAAGCTAGTAGTAGCTATAATTACTAGGATTAATGAATATAAAGTAACTAAGGTTATTAAGCAGAAATAATAGAGGAAAAAACTATAGAGTAACTAAGGTATAATTATTTAACTAGCTTTTTATAGAAGGAAATTAGACTTAGAATTCTAGAATTCTTAGAAGTAAACACAATTATATATTTAGTTAGGTTTTTTATTCTATTTAGTAACTACTAATTAGTAATATTATATAAGTAATTATATAATCAGCTAATTAGTACCCTAATAAAGGTTTTCCTATAACTAAATAAAAAACATAAGGAGTAGAGGTTCAAGAAACAGCTAAGCATAAATTGCTAAAGCTAGCTATTGTACAAATATAAACAAATAAATAATTTTAAAGTAATCAAAAAAATAGCTTAGTATATATTAATAATTATTGCTTAACGTAAAAAATGAGGTTATTTATATTTAAACCTTAAATAATAAGTTTTAATAAATTAGAAACTATTTATTATAATTAGTATTAATAAAGTTTAAATTAGCTTGTAGCTTATATATTATAAGGCTTAATTAAGCTTAAAATAAAGCTTTATTTTTATTATAAAAATTCTATATTAAAAATAGCTTATACTTAAATTATACTTAATTAAGGTATATATAAAAATATTTATATAGAATACTTAATTTATTAAAGCTATATAATAATATAACGTTTTAAGCTAAGCTATTATTAAAGTAATAATTTTATAAAAATAATATAAGTTTAATATATTATTTAATTAAGCTATTTATTTATAATACTAAGAATTTATTATATTATTTATATATAAATAAATATTATAAATAATATTATAATAAGTAATAATTATTGTAAACTAGCTTAAATAGCTTTTATAACTTAGTATTAATAAAATTATTATTATTTATAAAATGAAAGGAAAGGCTACTATCTTTCTTTATTATATATTTATTCTATGTATAATATATATTTATAGGGTTTACACTATAGGTATAGTAGGTTGCCTTATATACTCCTCTTCCACTCCGCTAAGGATCTAAGCCTCTAGCTTAAATCTATTACATAAGGTATAGGTTACTAAGCTTTATAGTATTTTTAACCTATTTATAATCCTTATTAACCAAAAGAATTGAAAATACTTTACAAGCCTTTAAAAAATATTAAAATAATATGTATATTAAATAAAAAACGTTTTTTTTAAGTTTTACTTTTATTATTACTTAAGCTTTAAAGTAATATACTTTAACATGTTATTATACTATAATAAAATAAATTCAAGAAGCGTATAATAATTTAGCTATTACTTTATTTAGTATTAATTATATGCTTATTTCAATTACTTAGCTGGCTAGTGTAGAAATATAAATAAATAGATAAATAAATTAAAAACCTTAATAAATTTTATATTTAACATTTTTTTATTAATTATATAAATATTTTTTAATTTCTAATAATTATTATAAATTATTTCTTAAAATAAATTTTATTAAAAGTGATAATAATTATAAATATTAAAGTATATAATTATTACTTTTTAAATTATTAATAACACTTTTATAAGTTTTTTTTAAATATTATTTTAAATTAAAGCTTAAATTAAATAAATAATTTTAATTTATACTTTATTTTCTTATAAATATTAAATCATGTTTTTATATTTCATTATTGTTAAATTGATAATAATATTAAATATATATATGAGAAAGTTTAAATAATACTATAAATAATAGTTTTTTTATTCAAATAAATTAATATATATATTAAATAACATATTAAATTATTTTTTATATTGTAAATATAAATATGAAATATTTTAATAGCTTTATCATAATAAATCATTATTATTGTCTTATAAGTAAATTAAAAAAAGTAAAACATTACATAAATAAAATAATATTTTAAATAAAAATTAATTTTCTTTTTTAATACTATTTATAAAAGTATATAAAGCTTAGTATATATAGAAATAAGATATTATTAATTATATAAATGATATAAAATAAGTATTAAATATTTAAATTAAAAAGATTAATAAAGGTATATATTTTATTTTTAAAGTTTTTTTTTATTTTATAATTGTTAGAATCGCTGCATTCTAAGGCAACTAGCACAGTTGGGAAGAACCGGACTTATGCCTAAATCAGCCGCGGAACCTAATTAGCTACGTGTGTAGAGTTTTTAATTTAGATTTTAGTGGTATTATTATAGCCTTAAATAGTCTATAAAAGAGGTTATAGAAAAGCACTAAATAGAAGAAATAAATAACTAATTTTAAATATATTTATAGACCCCTTCATTATACTGCTTAGGCTTATAGCTTTACTTAGGTATTCCTTAGAGAATAGCTTATATTCTAAGGAATCTAATACTAATTAGTAAGTTATATTTATTCTTAGGTATATTACTCTATAAATTTATAAGGCTTTATTTAAAAGAGATAGACTTTTTATTATAAGGACATTTTATATTAAAAGGAGAGATACTTACTAAATAACCTATTAAAGGTTATTATACTAACTAGCTTTAAGCTCTTAAAAAACATCAATTATTTAATTTTATTTTCCTCTAAAGATTCTAAGATAATTATTATAATTTATACTATTATTTACAAAATACCCTTATTTACCTTATTAACTAACCCTTTATTATACTAAAGCCTATATAGGGATTATAAGGCTATAATAAAGAACCTTAACTAAAGCTCGTTAAAAACTATATTAAATATTTAATTATAAGATATTTTCCTATATAAATAATAAGGAATTCTAAGATTTACTAAGGAACTTTAGAGAAGTAGCTATAATACTACTATATTATAAGTATTATTAGTATAGGCTTTATTTAAATCCCTTTTACTAATTGTATAAAAATAATTAAGGACTTTTATAGTAAACTAATAGAAATATACATAAAATAACCTTAATTAGTATAATAACCTATAATATATAAATAATTAAGCTATATATATATATTTAACTATTATAGTATATTAAAATAAAAAGGTTTAAAGTTATTTAATATATTTTATAAGGACTTTAAAGAATAAACTACTAAAGATTTAAATAAAATTTATACTTTTTTAAGAAAAACCCTTTAAAACTTTTTATTAAAAATTATATACTTATTAAAATTACCTATAGTTTTTATATTATAATTATACTTACTAAACTTATTAAAGCTAATAAAGTATAGATTAAAGCCTAGTTCCCTAGCTAACTCACTTATTATTAGCTAAAAACCCTAATTCCCCTATATTTATAACTAATAAGCTTACTCTATAGTAGCTAATTAATTAATAATTAAATACTTAAGGAAAATAAGTAAACTTAGCTATTAATATACTTAGAATAAAAAATACTAAAATCTAAGTTATTATTACTAATAACTATAATAATACCTATAATGACTAATAACTAAATTTACTATATTCTTAAAGAGATTAATAAGAGCTATATAGGTAATAAAAAATATTGTAGAAAAATATATAACTTTATTATATTAAAAATAAATATCTTTAAGGATTAATATATATAAAACAATATTTTAGAGTTACTATAAGTAAGGGTATTTTTAATAATACTAAAAGATAATACTCTTACCTATTATTTTAATAGACCTATTAAAAAAGGTATAATAACTTATAACCTTATTAATACTATTAAGAATTACTTTAAAACCAAAAGTAATTAGTAATTCTACTATATTAAGTAAAATAGTATTTTACTTTAAAAGATTATTATTAATAACTGTAAAAAAAACTAAGCTTTAATGCCTTAACTTAATACTTAAGTTATTATATAATATTTACTAGAGACTTTTTAATGCTTTTACTATAAATATGAAGCTTTAGTAATAGCTTATTATTACTATTAATAGCATTTCTAAATATAAGCTTACTATATTTAACCTTACCATAACTTATAAAGAAGTTATTATGAACCTTTATAAATACTTATATATTGATAAATTACTTAAAGTATTATATTAGTTAACTTCTATATTAAATATAATAATAAGGTAATAATAAGGTAATATTTATGAACTAAAGAAATAAGTAACTATTTAATTAGCTATATAAATATTAATTATAATTATAAGAAATATACTTTTATAGGAAATACTTTATATATTCATAAATAGAATATTAGTTTATATGTTATATAAAGTAGGAATAGTAAAAAGCTAAGAATTCTTAGTAAAAAGTCAAACCTATAAAGCAATTCCCTTTAAATATAAATTTAATATATTTTTATTTTAATTAAAGGAAATCCTAAGAAAACTACTAAAAAAATAACTATTTAGCTTAAAATACTTTACATATTTTTATTACTATACTATTAAATAAGCCTATAAGTTTTAAGCTAACCTTTATATAGTTTCTTACTTATTTATTACAAAATATATATAAACTATTTAATTAAATAGATTTTTATAAAAACCTAACCTCTTTTTAAGTAAACTCCTTTTTATATATACTTAAGAATAATATAACTACTTATAAAATATTTAAAGTAATAACTAAAACTAATAAAATATATCACTTTATATTAAATAATTAATATTTTACTAATATATTTTATAAAATTATACTAAATACTAAAGTAATAAAGATTTTTATAATAAAAGTACTATAAACTATAGCTTTATAGAAGCTAATACTAAATTTTAAAATTAAACTTATTAGCTAATATATAGTTACCTTTAGTATAGAATTAGTAATTTCTTTAGAAATCTAATAAATCCTTACTATCTTTAAAACTATTGAGTTTTATATTCTTAATATAGCTACTCCTTTCTTATTAAATATATTTAATATAAATTAAATAAACAAAAAACTTAATACTTTTAAGAATATATTAATTTAAAGTATAAAAAGGGTTTTAATTATATAGAAATAAAGATACCCTTAGTAAATACTATAAGCTAATAAAGTTATTATTTTTTACCTTTTAAAAGCTAAAATATATTAATTATACTAATAATTTAGCTAGTTTTTAGTTATTAAAGTAACTAAGCTACTATAAAGAGTAAGTAATTTAATAATTAATAGAATTATTAAAAGAATGTTTTATAAATGTTACTAATACTAGCTTTATAGTAAAGCTTTAAAATAATTTAAGTTTCCTCTAAAAAATAATATAGACTTGAACTATAGAATTATTATTAATAATCTTTCATTAATAATAAATTTACACTATATACTATTAATATAGTAACTATATTCTAAGCTATATACTTTTTTAAACTATAAAGGTAAAAAGTATAAAATATATAAAATACCTTAAAGAAGTACTAAATTAATACTTATTTAGGTTTCTTAAATAATATTATTTATAATATTAAAAAGAACTTTATTTCTATTAAATTCTCATATATTATATATTAAATAGCTATTAATATAAAAAAAGTTTTTATTAAAGTATACTATAGTATTAAAAGGGTTAAAAAATATTATACTTTTTTTTAAAAAATATATAATATTCTTAAAAATAAAGCTAAAAACCTTTTAAGCTTTTTTAAAAAAACTATAAATAGCTATTACAGCTAGTAATAACTTAACTAAACTTAATAGTTCAATATTAACTTTATTTATTTTTAAAGTATACTTATAAATATTAAATAATTTATCCTTAAGTCTTTTAATAATATAAAAAGCTACTTTACTATAAAAAGCTATTAATAAAGCTTAGCACTACCTTATAAAAAGGTAGGTCTCTAATGCCCTTAATATATAGAATAGCTTAAATACTTTTTTATTATATTTATTATTATTATAATTAAAAGTTTATATTTAATAGAAAAAAAGGCTAGTATAGTTCTTATAAGTTACTATTATTTCATTATAAAACCTATACTATAGATTTACTTTATAGTTTTATAAAATTCTACTTAATAGTCGTAAAGCTATACTATAATATAAAAAAGATTATAAATATAAAAGACCTTAATTATAAAGATAAAGAAAATAAAATAAAAAATACTAATAAAAATAAGGGTTAATTACTATAAGCACTATTATAATTAAAATATAGAAAACCTAGAAAATACTTATTTATTTTATATTATACTAAAGATTTTAATTAAATTAATGAAGAACTTAATATTATAAATTTCCTTATAAAAAAAAAGAAAAGTGATTAATAACTAATAATTATTATTATTATTATGTACACTAGTTAGGCTAAACCTAATAACTAGTACCTCTACTACTAAACCTATATAGGAAAAACCCTAGGCTAGGGACAAAAACCTATATATAACTATTCTAAATACTATAGCAAGGCTATAGCTACCCTATACTAGTTTTAACTATATTAAAGGGTATACTACTAGCTAAACTTAACTAATATTATAGGAGAGTGTATAGTATAAAACCAAAGTTGAATTAAGTTAGTAAAGGTATAGTAATACCTTAGGTTACTTATAGGGGTAGTTTATGTATTATAATATATTACCTTAAGTACTTAAACTAATTTCTATACTAATTCTTAATTAATTCCCTTAAGCTATTACCCCTTTACTTAAAACCTTTCTTTAGCTTTTATATTTCTATAGTATTAGCTATATTAGCTAATAGCTAGTTATTAGTAAATTAGCTATTAACTAATTATTAGTTACATAAAAGGAAAAAAGATAAATACTATATTTATTTTCTTTTTTTTATTTTTAACTTTTATTTTTCTTTTTTTTTTCTTTATTTATTACTTTTATTACAAGTATACCTCTAACTTTATTCTTATAGTAATACTACTTTATACTATTGTAAACTAACTATAGTATTATTAAAAATATTTTTTACTCTTTTAAATAAATTAATTCTTATATTTAAAATAAGTATTAGTTTCTTTTTAATATATTACTACTACTAACTTATATATAACTAAGCTAATTATAAGCCTAGCTTTATAAAGCTGACTTAATATAAGCTAAAAATATTAAAAAATAATACCATAATATTAAAGGTTAATACTTTTTATCAATTTATATTACTTTTATTACTAATTTATATAAATATTAGTAATATATATTATAAGTATATAAAAGTAAAAAAACCTTATTTAAATATAAGTACTATACCCTTTATTTATATTAATAATATCAGTGAAAGCTAATTAATATTATAGCTAAATTTAAATATTACTTTATATTAAAAAAATATTAAGTAAGTTATAAATATATAAAACTTTATACCTTTAAGGAGCTTATTAATATAAGTATAAAATAGTATAGCTATACTTTTAAAATAATACTAGTATAGTACTAATATAAAAATAAGCTATAAAGTATAATATTATTTAAAAAAAGAATTTAGCTTATAAAGTAAGTAGGCTTATTTACTATTATAATAATATAAGCTATTAATAGTGCTATAGTAGCCTTAGCCTTAACTTTAGTTAAAGGTAAAATATTACTATAGGCTTACTATATTATTAATATATTAAAGGAATTCAATAAGATTCTATAAAATAAGCTTAGCTTAGTTATAATATAAAGCTATATAAAGGTAAAGGTAAAGAAAAAGAAGGAGGTAAAGAAGAAAAAAGAGAAAAAAAAGGGATAGTAGGGGCTAAAAGGGTATAGGCTCAAGGCTAGTATAAGTATATTATACTGATTTTATTTTTTTTATTTTCTTAACTACTATTCTTTATTTCTTATTAAAAATAATTTATATATTATAATAACCTATATTAACTATAAGATCTATATAGCTTACTATTATTTCTATACTTATATTATATAAAGTGCTCCTTTATATTATATTTTTAATATTTTTAGCTTATTAGTTTATTAGCTTTCTTATAAGCTAAAACTAAAGAATATATTTACTTAATATAAGCTACTTTATAAGTATAGTTACTAGCTTATTCTTCTCTAAAGCCTCCTTAACTTTATACTAGTTATATACTAAATATATATTTATATTAATAAAGTAGAGATAGTTAAAGTTTTTATATAATAGTAGGATATATTAATAGTCTTTATTATTAGCTTAATAGCTATATATTAGTAATTCTACCTTAAAAATATAGTAGCTAAAGAAAAAGGCATTTAGCTTAATTTATTTTATATATATTTATAAAAATATAGTAGATTTATACTTAGTAAGGCTTAAATAAACGTAAACTACCTTAGTAATAATAGTAAAGGTAGGGTTAAGTTCTACTATTATATAATTAATATATATTTAGTATACTTATTTAATAGCCTTTTTTTAATATTAGTAGTTTTTTTATTTTAAAGTAAGTGCTTTAGTTAATAATAGTTTTATAATGTAGTTATAAAGTTAGTTTAAAAATAGCTTATAGTTTAAGTAATTATTTTAATATAATAAATAGCTATACCCTTAGTATACTAGGTAGTGTTTAAGTTAAGCTATTATTATAATATATATATTATAAATTTACTTAGCTATTTTATTAGCCTTTATTTACTAGTAAAAGTATAGTAAATAGTAATTAAGGTAGAGGTTAATTAGGGCTATAGCTACTTTAGTTTTAATTAGGGTATATAGTATAGCTTTAAAGGTATTGGTTACTATTCTTAAGTATTTAGTTTTTTTTAAAATAAATACCTTAGCTATACCTTATACCTTACTATTAATAATAGTAAAAGTATAGTATAATTTTATACTATATATAATAATACTTTAAATAATCTATATATATAAAAGCTATATATTATATAGTAAATATCTTTAAGTTTGTGATAGATTCGAGCTGGGAGCTCGGACCCTTAGAGGAGCAGAAGAGGCCACACTGCAGAGGAACAATAGTTACTAGGCGCGTGCCCTACTAGCCCTAAGCGGGGCCGCTTAGGGCACCTATAGATAAATAGAGTAGGAGACTATAAGAGATTCCTCTCTCCCTTTCCTTTCTCCTTAAGAGTAATAATATCTTCTATTAACACTAGATTGTAGTAGCCTCTAGGCCAGTCTATAACAGAGTTAAAGCTATTAATAATATAAGTATAAGTTATTATTATATTAATTTTAACTTAACCTAGCTTTAGTATACTTTTTAATAAAGCTTATAATAAACTTATACTTTAAGAAAGTAAGTAAATTAAACTAGTAATATTATATTAATATTAAGCTAAATTAATATTATAATAATAATATATTATTTAGAAAAATATATAAGTTTACTCTTTTTTAAGTTAAATTTAAAACCTAATTCTTAAAACTATTTTTAGTAAATTATTTATATAGCTTTAAAGTAATTCTATATTTTCTTTACTATATATTTATATATTAAAATATTTATATTATTAAAAAAACCTATTATAATTATAAATTATACTACTTAAAGCTTAGTATATGATAAAGTAATATAAAATAAAAAGAAAATAAAAGAAATTAGTAACCTTTATAATACCCTTATAGTTATAAGTAAAAGGCTTATAAATTTATTATTAAAAAAAGGTTAGCTCTATATTTAATAATAAAGGAGTAGGTTTATACTATTATTTATATAAAAATACTAGCTATAATAAAAGTATAGAATAGTTTTTTATAATAAATAGTATTAAAGGCTATTAATATATTTAATTAAAACAGTAATATAATACTATTATAATACTATACTACTTATATTAATTCTATTAAAATACTTACTAAAATTCCTGTTAATTTATTTATTTTATTATTTATTTATAAATTAAGTAATACTTTACTTAACTTAATTATAAAGGTAAGTTAACTTATTATTTTTATTTTTATTATTTTTTTAATAATACTAAAGAGTAAAATAAAGTGCTAAGCCTTTATTTTTTATTATTTTACTAAGGTTTTACTTAATTTATAAAGAATAATTACTTTAATTTATTAAAATAAACCTAAGTAATAGTTTATATAATAATATATATTTAATAAGTAAATAAAAGGTTTAGCTAAGGGCTTATTATATACTTTAAAATAGCTAACTAAAAGTTTATTAAGTTTAAATGCCTTTTAATAAACTAAGCTTTTAATAATGCTATAAATTTTATTAATATTAAAGTAGTTCTTTATTAAAAATATTATAATATTAGGGTAGTTATTAAAATTCTTTAATATATTATTTAGCTAAGCTTAAAAAAAAGAAGTAATTAATTAATATAATAGCTTTTTCTTAATATATTTTAATAGTTATAGTAGCTATACGTTTATTTTAAATAAAAATAGGGATTTATTACTATTTTCATAATAGTTTATTATAAAGCTATATTAAGTATTTAAGTTTTTATAGGCTTTTTTAATAAGTTATTATTATTTTAACTATAAAGCATTAAGTATTATAATACTTATTAGTAATAACTTAGCTTTATATTTAAGCTACTTTAATAATATACTATTAATTCTCTTTAATATAAAATATTTACTATTACTTTAATACTTTCTTTATATTTTAAGTAGCTTATTTAATATAATAATGTTATTATAAATTTAGCTTAAAACTATTTTAAGGTTTTTTTAATATTATTTTATTTATAATAAATTAAAGTTTAGCTATTATTTACTTTATATAGCTATTAAGTTT